>JAQPPZ010010067.1:0-238887 GCA_028583015.1 Wollemia nobilis | reverse complement strand
TCAAATTAATTAAACAAAAAAAATAAAATAATTAAAATAAAAAAATTATAAAACATAAAAATATATATGTATACTTATATTTATAGTGTATACATATATAAAAATAAAAATAAATACAAATAAAGGTATTATATATATTATATCATATTATGATATAATATAATATAATATAATTAAATAAAAAATAAAAAAATATTTATATATATTATAATATATATATAAATAAAGAATAAAAACGATGTAGAAATCATAAATAAAATTCTATATGTATATAATATTAAACAAAACATAATGCAATAAAGTGAATTGGGAGTGTCTGATTTAAAATTTTCAAAGTTTTGCGTATAGTTTAAATTGCACATTGGTAAGGTCTTTTAAGCTTGTCTAATGTGATTTTTGTTGCTTTGAATGCAGGTGTAGGTTGGGGAAGCAACAAAGACCCCTTTCGAGGAGGTCATCGGGTGCGGATGACCCAGCAGTTTTAAAAGCCACATTAGACGCTAGCAGGGGACATCTTCCATTTGGAGTCTGACAGGGATAGCAAATGTGGTACATTATGACCTGGTAGAAAGACATGGATGCAGTGTAGGATTTCACGATAATTATCGAGGATGGGGCTTATTGCATTATGCAAGGGAAAGGTGGTCGTATCATGGTAGTAGTATGACAAAGACGTTGGTCAAGATGAGATTGATGAGCAACAGTGATGATAGGGCGTGTTACAAAGATATCGACGTGCATGTTGGACCCCATAATTGGGGAAAGAATCAGTATGATAGATGCTTAGCAATGTACGTAGCCTGGCAGTTCTGGTGATGCGATAGTGTATCGTAGTGAACAAAAATTATGGGAAGACAAGGAGCCAAGCCATGTGGCATAGTTTTTGATGTTGAGGGGCATGAAGTTCGATGGCACGACGACGTATGTGGAGGAGTGCTTCGATTGGAGAAAGCGACATATCAATGAGATTACAGTGGGTATAATGATTAGATGCAACAATTTCAAGTTGGTGGACCATGACATTTTTGGATCACGAGCGCATTCTCTCAAAGACAACATGTTCATCGTTTACAGAGAAGCACTACACCAAATTTTGAATGTGGTACATTACATAATCGTGCAATGTTGTTGACAAAAACTTCATCAAAGAATAGGTGGAACAATGATGATGCATCAAAGTCACAACCAACATGGAAGGGGAGGTTTGAATCATCAAGATGCCCACATGGATAAATCATTATGTTTAGGCAACATCCAAACCAATGGATGCCCTGGATTATGGGCAGCAAGCACTTTGAGTGGTTGTAGTAGTGCAGCTAGGTAACCAGTCTATTCATGGTGGCCAACATACATGGTGCTAGCATGTTAGGTAAAATGCTAAAAAAGTATTCCAAGCAGACACAAACATAGAAAGTGTCGAAAAGAAGCACATGGTAGATGGCATTGTAAGCAATGATACCTGACCGAAAAATAGCGATGTGGTAGCATCTACAGGAACATCGAGAAATTTTAAACAGTAATCATAGTTTATGGGCGTAACATGCAGTGAAATGAGTGCTGTGTAATTTTTGATAAAACATTAACACAACATTTCAAATCATATGGCACGGGCCTTGATTATCGTAAGGGTATGTTGATAAAATGTTATATTCTATCGACATGACTACCGCTTGGATAAAATTAGCAAGGGTTGTCGAGGAAGCAACATGATGCAACAGGTACATCCACAGGAAAACAATGACAGGGGCATAATGACATAGAGAGAATTTGAATAGTATGGTGATTCAACCCGAATTGTGGACGTGGGACTGAATGCATCGATGCCACTTGGATAAAATCAGCAACATGGTCGAACATGGATTTAGAATATGCAGCATGTCGACAGGGCGGTTTAGAATATAACGTAGGTAGTAGCATAGGGTGAACTCTAGTAATGTTAAAGATACAACACATCATGGACCTGAGCGAAGTACATCATATAATGTTAATATTATTTTATTTTTTATTCCACCTCTAGAGTATATAGAATAGGCGTAAGAAATCGGTGGACATTGTTAGGTTATTAGGCTATATTTTAATTAATTATAATTTCTTAGATAAGGAATTCCATACCATGTGCTAGGAAATAGGAGTTTGAAAAAGTGCAATGGACCATAAGGTCCATATTGTTAGAGAATGTAATGCTTATATTTTTATAACCAAGTAGAGACGCATTGTAAAACATTGAATGGGTGGTTATGAGATTAGAAAAGATGTTACAAGAAAATAATTAAGCCCATACATTACACATTAGGACCAAATAAGAAAATGATGAAGCTGTGAAATAGAACTAAAAGGAAATCAGGAGGCGCAATAAGATGAAATAAACAACCAAAGAGGGTAAAACAAAACATTGGAATATGAAATGAAAAGACAAATCTGGAAAATATTAAAAACCCATTGAAACGTAGGCACAAGGGCCGAATATCTTGGAGACTGCATGCTGCTGAAATGCTAGGGCTGCTACCTTTTTGGGAGAGGCCATATTTTGCTAGAAAGGATGTAGAAACATGGAGTTTTTGTATGTAATTGCAGGATTTATGCACTTTGGAGCAAAATAAGAGGAGAAAATATCTGAGTGTTCTCAATTTAATATCTATTTTTCCTTTCTTTATTTTATGGATTTCTAGACAATGCTATTACTTTTATGGGTTCATTGTTGAATGTTCAGGAGCAAATATTTCCCATTTTTCCTTAGAGTCTTACACCCACTTTGTCTTAGGATGTGTAAATGCAATTCCGGCTGAGTTGGGTTATGCTTAGAAAAATATTATGTCTCAGATTTTGCATGCTAGGGTAGCGTAAAAATGCATTTTTTGCTTTTTTGCATTTTATTTCAGTTTTCAAATTTTATTTTTAGTTTCTAACTTTTTATTTTTTTTTAATTTTCAAACATTAAAATAAAAATTTCAAAAATGTAAAAATGCAAAAATAATTGCACGGCTACGTAAATTATACTTCGGAATTTCATTTTGCACTCAGAAATTTTTGCTTTGGAGTCATTTTGTATTTTTTAAAATTATTCAAAGTTGTTTTTATTGCAGATTTAAAAATTTGAAATTTCAGAATTTCCATTTTGAGGCCAAATCTGATTTTTTCAGTTTCATATTTCAAATGCAAGTATAAAATGAACTTCCCTTTACGAAAATTTCAATTTCATCAAAGGGAGGTAAATTTTAATGGCCTTTTATAGTTTCTATTTTTAGAGAATTAATTGCCCCCTCTTTATGAAAAATTTTGATTTCATCAAAGAGGGGCAGATTCAAGCATACATAGAAGGTTATTGTTTCCAGGCATTAAATTACTCTTCTTTATGAAAATTTTGATTTCATAAAAGAGGAAAAAATAAAATGACATTTAAATCCTCTATTTTAAGGCTATAAATTATCATCTCTTTATGAAAATTAATTTCACTAAAAAGGGATAATTTATAAATCATATTAAAGGCTATCTTAATCTTCATAATAAGCTATATTTGAGGAGCCTATTCATCATTTCAGATTTACATTCATAGATAGATTTAATCTTCATTTTTAGGTTTAAAATTAGGATTTAATGCAAGATAAAACTTGATTAAAATCCACCTAATAAGATAAGATAAAATCTACCTTAAAATCCTACAAGATAAAAAGAATTAAGGCACTACATCGTGGTCATATGAGGGCCAACTCACATTTGTTTCATTTTGGTTTCATGAACAATCATTAAAGTAGCATGGTAAAATAAACCAACATTACCCCTTGTTTACAATTACTTGCAATCACTAAGGTATTCCAAGCATTGAATTGATATATTTTTATTGAGATTACTAATACACATATGCAAATGCTAATATAGTTAAGATGTTGGAGAAGTTGTTTTATTTAAATTCTTTGCAAGAGAGGGTTTTTGGGATCCAAACCCTATGGGAGAGTGTAATTTCACAATTGGGTAAAATTAACACTCAACACTACTTAGACCAATTGATTGGACTATATCCAGGGAAGGTTCTATGGTGATCCTACATGGATTATCCTACATGAGGGAGGTAGACTGATATTTTAGGTGGACAAGATGGGACATGTGGCTCCTTGGGTGTAAGCTTGACATGTGTGAGTTCTTTCATTTCTCATGTGTTACTAGATAGTTTGGGATCTACCAAGATATTCCAATCGTACTTGTTATCTACCACCATATTAAGGTAGAAAAGGATTTGACTTGGCCTCAAGTGGTCCCATTGGGCAATGAGAATGATAAATTTTAATATTTTGGACTAGTGGATGTGGGGACTATTGTTTATTATGATGCCTAGTGGACTAACAAGATATGGTGGGGTGGAAACCCACTAGGCAGAGTTGGGGGTAGAGTAGCAAGAGTAGAGGCAACTGATCCTCAAGGGTGATGAGTGTACCAATGGATAGAGGGTGGATGGGGTGAGGGCACAACCATAGATAAGGGGCCCCAATCTGAGGAGGAGGGCAATGAGGAGTTGGATGATGAGATCTCATAGCTCAGAGCCTAGGTGGCTAGCTTGAAGACACAACTGGGGACTGTCCAGATGTAGATTTTAGGGAGGGACACCTTCATTACCACTCTATAGGTACAACTAAGAGTAGCTCAGGATCAACTTGTATAGGGATAGGCTTAGTGGTACAAATATGAGGAGGAGATGACTCTTCACCTATCATAAATTAATAGTGCCACTTTAGCTCTAGAGAAGATGACACCTGAGTGATATCTTCTATAGTCTTGAATAGACTTTAGGACTTAGGAGAGGGATCTACTAAAGATTGCAGAAGGTGAGACATCAACTCCATAGGCTGCTCTTATGGCTCTAGTTGTATAGGGACCCATAGATTTGGATCCAACTACAGAGATCAAGAGATTGTAGGCTTTGGTTCAGACTCATATCAGGTAGCATGCTTCAGATGTGGCCCATATCGCTCTCTTAGAGGGAGAGGTCACACTTCATGATTTAATTTTTCCCATATCAATTCCTACCATTTTATCTACCCAATCATCCAAAATTTATTTGGAGGCTATCATAGACATCAGGACCTGCAAATTGGAGGTCCCAAATGGGTAACCTTTTCTACCCTATGCATGGTAAAGGAATTGACAAGTGGCAGCAATTTTCTTACATGCCAAAACTTACCCATTTTCCCCCTATTCCCTATTTGGGCTATAAATTGAGGTGCTCTCACCCAATTTCAGAAGAGATGAATACAAGCATTGCTCACGAAGTGCTGCTCACATTTGTCCTCACATTTGCCCTCACATTTCCCCAAGTATTTTCCTTGAAATCCTCTTCATTCGAAGGTACTTTTAGGGGCATCCCAAAATACACCAAATACATTCCAAAACCTATCAAATTGGAGATTAATTTGACCACATTTTCTAACAATACATTTAGGAGGGTTCTAAACCAGATCCCTTTGAAATTGGTGGTAAAAACCACCTAGTTTTGTGACTGTCCCACTTGGGGATGGATAACAGTCCTAGTTGCATCTGCCAGGGATGACCATGAAATGAATAATAATTTTGATGCAATCCCACCATATATAATTTCTAAATAATTAGAATAGCCTTACATTAAATTTTGGTTATTTTTTGAGTAGTTTTGATGGGTCAATTTAGGTTTTTGTGATTGCAAGCTTAGTTGTTCCTGCTAGGAATGACCACACTTTATGATCATAATTCCTTTTAATTTATGCTCATATATTCCCAAAATAATCTTAATAACATCATACTAAATTTTCAAGTCATTTGGAGTTGTTTTGATTTGTTGCAAATTAGTTTTATATTCATTATTGCATGCTTTTCAAGGTTTTCTATACAAAATGCATATGCTATTAACAATTTTCAATCTCTTGTGTGTAGGTGCAGGTATTATAGGAATGAGGGAGGATCTAATATTTAGGTTAAAATAAGCCTATTAGCTCTCAATTGTGGGTTGCAAGAAGAACATTGAAACACACCATTAAGCTCTTGAAGGGATTCGATCCTTTGTAACTTGTAATTCAAAATGTATCAAAATGATAAGCCCTCAAAGGGGATGTATTGTAACCTTTTGGAATTGATGAATTTATAAATACAAGGAGAAATCCCCCCTATTTTATTGTAAATTATTCATCATTTTAGTAGTTTACATCTTTTGCACCTTCTCCTTTGAATGCTAGCTTAGAACTACAACTACATTTCAATAAAATCGTTTAAGTCATGTCATTTTTTGTGCTTCTTCATAAATTACCTTTATTTAATGAAATTATGATTTTTATAAAGAGAAGTCAATTTATTGCTTTAAATGTAATAGCTTTGAAATACCCCATAAATTACCTCCCTTTAATGAAATTATGATTTTCACAAAGGAAAGTTAATTTATTGCTTGCAAAATGAAATGCAAAGCTTAATTTTTTTTTGTAGGTAAAAGGTGAGGGTTTTTAAAGGATCTGATAACCTTGTATATAGAACTTCAAAAGGAGTCATCCAATCACCAAAAATTATAATCCTCAATCTAGCACAAAGGCAGGCTCAACAAAAAAGCTTAAAATTTGATTTACCTTCAAAATGTGCAATTATGTCAAATTTTGAAATTATAAAATTCTTGATAAAACAACAACTTTAAACAATTTTTATAATTTTGAAATGGCTTCAAACTAAAATCAAAACTACATAAGATGAAATGATAAAGCTTATACTAGATACTCGTGCATCTATTTTTGAAATTTTATTTTCTTTCGATTTTTATTTTAATTGCCAAAGTTTAAAAAAAAATTAGAAAATAGGGTTAGAGAAATAAAAATTAAAAAAATATTAAAACATGAAACATAATACATAAAATTACAAAGTTTCTGATCTCCTTGCCAATCAAGGAGTTGAACAGAATAACCTCCAAGTCTAGTATGATAATTTATCTCAATGTATTTTGGCCCACACTAATGCAAATGGAAATCTTAATCTTTAACTGGTTGTTGGTGCTGATGTGGCTGATTTGGGGCCTAGTGGATGGACATGGTTTTTATAACATGGATGCCAACACATATCCTCTTTGCCCTTATGCACTTTTGTGCGATCCATATTGGGACAATTTTGAGGAGATGTGGAGAGTTCACAAGGTAACTGTCATCCGTGAACCCAGGTGGCAAGTAATGTGGAAAATTCAAAAGGCAACTGTCACTTGTGAACCAAGGTGGCAAGGAATGGCAAATAAAACTACTAATTTCTAGCATAGTGGAATTGGTTGCTCCAATAAGCTCATATATTGAACCTTGCCAAGCCAAACACTGTAATATTTCTTGGGATTTTGATAGTTGTTTTTTTCCTTTTGGGTACCGTTATTGTAGTTTGGAACCTTATTCCTTTTTATTTTTTTTTACACTTTATTTTCGGTTTAAATTTGGTTGTTTCATTCCCCTATAAGGTTGTTTATTTTTAGTTCAATTAGTTCACTTCTGTCTAGTTGTCTTTGCTACATTTGTGTAAAATTTTTTGAGACCTTTCAAAACCCTTTTTATCAACCAATAAAAATAATAATGTAGAAAATGACCAAAGAGAGCTACTATAAATGGTTCCCCAATATTAAAATAAAAAATTAGATACCAAATGCAAAAACAAGAACCAGGTTAGACTTGCATACATACAATCTAATACTGGTCAAGAAAAGTGTCTAAGGAGTAAATCATACATAAAAATATGTAAACATTGTAACCGTATTGATGCATAAAACATCATCACATAATTCCAATGCATGTGGTGAAAATATTTATTAAAGCCTTTTTATTGCCTTAAAAATCTATTTCTTGCATACAAGATGAGGACAACAACTAAAATCCTTCCCACCATTTCCCCTTAATCCTGCTCCAAAACTTCCAGCATGTGGCTTTTCAAAAAAATTCAGCTTCCTGATTCTATTTCAAAGGTATATTTATAATTTTTAGTAACTGTTCATTTTCCCTCTCCAAAGACTATCCACTCAACTTATGTCTCTTCACATTCCTTATATTTTCACAACACACACTGAAACTTTGTAACCCCTTTTGATAAGCTACAATTTTCATAAACTTTTGTAGAAATAATTTCCATCATTTAAAATATCTTGGTAAAATTTCTTCCATTATATTAAAAGGGCATGGGCGGTAGCTCATTGTCAAAATTTATAACTTTGCTTCTAAGATATTATCATAATATTAAACCCCATATTTCTGAAAATAGTCATAGTATGGGTGTTCTCTCATGATACCTCTTGCTACATGCATGGGTCATACATACTTCATCATTCATTTTATTACCCTAAGATATTAGTAACCATGTGATGCCAAAATAAAGGTTTAACATCTACTTCATGCCTGGCCTCCGGTAACTACCAGCTTAACTACACATGTATTGCATAACCGATGTAAAATACCATGAATATGTTTTGGAGTAGGTTGGTTCATATTTTGTGATCCCAGGTTTAAATAAACCTTTACAACATTGTTAGATAAAACATGAAATTCATCCTCCAAAGTAAATCCTCACTCTACACAATTTATTTTGAATCACATGGTAGTCGATATAGTTTCTTGAATAGAACTACGCATCACTCATCCTGATTTCATTCAATAATGACTTCTCCTCATCGACATTGTACCTATGGTGATCTATTACTTCTAAAATTGTATATTGTATTGATGTTGCTATCAATATAGAATCACAGAGTAATGCTTCTTCCACATGGCATCATCCATACCAAATCATGTTTGGGTTTGGCAATGTGATATTTTTCTAATGTTTCTGCATCTTGACACTCACATTTGGGAGACTATGTCCACATTGTACTCTATTTTTGGTGCTCGGTATATGGTACAAATTGCAAATATACCACATCAACGTGTTGCATTACTACTTTTACAATAAGTCCCTAGATTCTATCTACATTATTGTGATGTCCCAATCATCAGCCACCTCATCGATCACCATCATTTTTTTTAGTTCTAGGTATTTCAATATACTTCCTAAAAATGCACTCCTTATGGCCTGCCTCATCAACAATTACCTCCTCCATGGACCTCATTGTGTAAATAGACCCCACCAATGGTATCCACTATATCCACATTGATTAGTGCCATGAGTGCACTCTATACACTATATTTCCTTCATTCTTCTGGTTGTGGTACATCCAATGAATTTGTTGTACATATTTGTTTATCTTGATCACTACTACTATCTTATTTTGACAGTCTACACTAAGTCTCTCTACTAGATCCTCACCACTTCTATGTCATTTCACTTTTTATTATAGTGAAGTTCTCATGAAGATATATTTGGAACCTTTCCTTTCATGTTGTCTGAGCTAACCATATCAAAGATCTAGACTCCCCGCCATGTGGGATCATCTGCCTTGGTTTGGTAGTCCCATTTATCTCAAACAACCATGCACATCTACCTATATCACCTACATTACAACATATCATTGCCTCAAATGCCACCTCAAGTTTGGTTGCCATCCGAATCAACCCAACCATGGGTTTGTCCAATGGGTCTAACCCATATGCTACATACTCTAGTCACCGACTATCCACATCATTTGATAGTTATAATCCACATAGTATAGGGAACATTTCGTTGATAGTGGTCATCATTGACCTTCCAGTCATCCACCATGGTAAGGATCCATAGCTATGTATTAATGTACATAATAGTTATATTAATTAGAGCTCTTGCCTAAATCCTTTAATTCTAATAATAAAGAATTCTCACACTCAAAGATTAAAGGTAAATCCACTCATGAAAAACAATTTTTCATTTTGTTTTATTTATTTATTTATTTTAATTATTATTATCGTAATATTGTACATATATATATAATATTTATTTATTTAAATATCTTTTTGTTATATATATATATATATATATTAATTTTAATTTGATTTAGGTAATTTTAAATTATTTGGATTAATTTAATTCAAAGTATTAAATTTAACCCAAAACATTAAAAAGTTACCCAACTCACTAAACATATCAAAGCAAACCCAAAAGGAGACTTTAACCAACCAAAAAAACCTATAAAAATTATCACTCAAAGATGCTCAAGACTCTCAAAAAACAAAAATTTAAGGTGGGACCCCATATTTGGTGCTAGTTGTGGAATGGCCACAACAAATGGTGACTCTGGTGGTGAATTCTCCTAAGCATTCCAAATGAAGAAATCAGTTCTGAAAACAAATAAACCAAAGATAAAAAAAAATATACATTGTCTAGCAACATCCAAAGAAGACGGGGGTAGACAACTTCAATAAAAAACACATGAATCATTGCTTACTTAGTGTGTGTAAACGTGAGTTAATTTTGCATGCTTGAAAAACATTTAGAATCCATCCCAAAAAGAATTTTATAGATAGATCCCTACTGCCAGTCAGGCGTCCATAGCCCTGTTAGAGTTTATCTACATTATCCATTGTTTAATTGATATTTTGCAGTGCTTCTTTTTTTTAACAAGATTTGTCTAGATAGAGCCCTACTACCCATCAGATGTCCATAGCCCCGGTAAATTTTATCTAGAACTTGTGACTAATTTTAGCATGTTTTCATTGCTTGCTTTTTTTTATAAGGCCTTGAAAAATTTTATGCACCACATGGATTAGAGAATACTTTGAAGTTAGAGATGGAGTATATTATATTTTTGCCTTAATTGACAAACCAAAATGACTTCATCCTTCTAGATTTCAAAGCATACCCTTTAATATGATGTGTTGATATGTAGCTTTAGTAAAATGATTTAGTATTCCAAAATTCACTATCTTAGCCCCAAAATTTAGGAGAGATTACTAAACAACTTCATCTCGTTTTCCTTGTTCCACATGATAGGAAATTCATCCTACATGATGAATTAGCACAAAAAATGGTCAAGAGGCCATTAGTAGCGACCATGAAACATTACCTCAAACAAAAGGACCAACCTCAAAATGCTAAACTTGCAAAACAAAAACTTGGGAAAAAAACCCAAAATCTAACCAAATGAAAATTGATAAGAACAAAAAAACATGTTAAAGGATAAAACTAAATTAGAAGCAATAAAACCAAAGCTATAGACAAGAATATACAATAATGTACAAGATGGTGCATAAAATAGGCTATCACTTCCCTGGATCCCAAACATGATTAACACATTTTGAAAGACCCATACTATGATATGCATACCAAGATTTATAGAAATCTAGCCAAAACAATATTAAGCCATAAAATGTAACAATCATTATTTTACCTCTCTCACCCCACCAATTTAATTATATCTTCTTTTTTTTTTTGTAAAAGAGGGTAAAAATTTATTAACTCAGCAAAACATTCATGATACAAAGAAAAAGCAGAAGCTATTCAGACATATCAGCTCTCAATAAAGAAGAGAGATATTGAGAGCAATCAGAAGAAAGTTGAGACCAATTTTGAACATCCCAACCATCTTGAAACTTAGAAGCCCATTTAGCTAACAAATCCGCTACCCTATTCCACTCCCAAGGAATATGCACAAAAGAAATGAAGTCCAAGTGAGCAGAGATATTAAGAATTTGCTGAGCAACCCAACTCAACCGCCAACAACCATGAAGACTATCTCCATAATTTAACAAATTTATAACAATCTGAGAATCAGATTCACAAACAATCCGACGCCAACCCAAAGCATACCCTTGCTCCAAAGCATATAAAATTGTGAGTGCTTCCATGAAGTTATTAGAATGATGTCCCTTAAAGCAAGAGAAAAAAATTGGATAGTACCACTACTATCCCGCCCCACACCACCAATACCAGCATTACCCGGATTACCCCGGGAAGATCCATCCGTATTAATTTTCAGCACTCCTGGAGGAGGCGGATTCCATTTGCCAGCCCTCCGCACCCGATTATTCTGACCCATCCATCTACAAGAGACATTAGGACCAGGACCATTAACCATCAAGCCTAATATTTCCATGATCTGACGTTCCGCATGGTCCATGGGAGAAATAATCTGACATTTTGCAGACACGCTTCTGGATCATTCGCAAAATCCTCTGCCAGACCTGGGAAGTAGTTAACTCCTTACCTTGGAAAATCCAACGGTTCTGTTCAAGCCAAATCTACCAAAAAATGCATGAAGGACCAATACTCCATCTAACTTGTAAAAAGAAAGCCGCTGCAGGAGGCCGCCCCATACTCCTCCAAAAATCAACTATTGATGAAGAATGCGAACAAGGGTGATTCCATACTCCCCACCAATAATGCCAGACTTGTCGAGCAAAGTCACATTGGAGAAGTAAATGCCCAACAAATTCTTCAGCCTTCCCACAGTTATAGCATAAAGAGGGGCCAGCAAACCCATGCTTTTGAAAATTATCCCAAGTGAGACAACGATTATGAGTAGCCTGCCACCCATAAAAACTACACTTCGGCCAAATAAACTTATTCCAAACTTGCTTCCACCATGGAACCTCCTCCTCACCAAACCGCTGCCGATCCAAAACACAATAACCAACAGCAACCGAAAATATCCCTCTATTATCTCTTCCCCATGCTAGCACATCATCCCCAGGTAGAGAAGAGCAGGGACGGCTAGCGAGAATACGGGCCAGCTCTGCCCTCACATCCATAGTGCCACTAGCAGGCCATTCTTGAGGATCCTTCCACTGGAGACTAACCATCTAACCAAAGGACTTAACAGTTTTGAAATCTGCCACCTTCAACCATCTAGCATCCCAAAAGCATTGAGCAAGATCTTGAAGATGTGGAAACTCGCTAAGAAGAGGAGCAAAGCCATCCCAAGAATCCTGCCAAAAAAGAGCCCGAGACCCAGTATAACAAATCCATAATAACCCCTGCTTAACCAGCTCTACTCCCTTTTTCAAAGTATTCCAAACAAATGATCCTCGACCAGTCAAGCTGTATCAAGGAATCTCTGAACCAGTCAATTTAATTCTATCTTGTTTATTAATTAAATTCCAAATTTCACAATTTGATTCATGCTTTAGAATTAGGCTTTTCTTTTCAAGTATGAGATCTTGCAAGTAGGAGTATATTTCTATAAATTTCAAATCCAAGTTATTTTCCACATCTTTAGGCCAATCATGCTTATGTAGCAATTTGCAAGCATCTAGGATATCTAGTAAATGAGGACCTTTATAAGTTTTTACCCTAGATTGAATTTTTAATATTCTATGGACATGATTAAACAATTCAAGCATATTCACAATTGTTTTGTTTGACAAGACAAACTTATTAGCAATGTAAGTAGAAACCAATTCTAGCTCTTTGCTAACCTCACATGGCATTTGCTCATTAATCACATTTGAATATAAATTTTCATGATGCAACATACTACCTAGATCTTGGATAATGGAACATAAAGGTTTAGATTTTACCTTTTGCATATTTTCATTTGACAAACCTTGGTGAGCATTTGTAATATTTCCTTTTCTTCATGACTTTTATCATCATCAAACACCTGTTCAAAAATACCAAAGTTAGGCACCCAATCAAACATATTTTATTATTTTTAAAATAAGGATCTAGCTTCTCAAGATATGTGTCACATAACAACTTTCCATGATAAATGAATTGAGTTGTTTCAAAATCCATATTTTCATTAGGATAATTAATAATATCAAATCCAAACCACTTAGGTTCTAGAATTTCCTCATTTTGAGATGGCATAGACATTGTAGAGTTAATAGGTGGATGAATATTTTTAATTTCTTGCCCCTCAAAGGGGACCAAAGAAAGTGGCTCTCCTTATTTATCCATGGTAGTAGAATCATTATCATTTTGCAACACTTTATTAGATTCCAACCCTTCTTCCAAAACATTCTCAGATTGTACAAGACTTGTAATATCCTCATGTGAGAAATCAATTCTATTATATTACATATCAATTGACACAAAAATTTCATTATAAGGTTTTTAGTAAGCATATTATTCTTGCTTATCCCAATAATCATAGTAATAATCTTCCAAAATCAAGTTGTAATGCTCAACTACTTCTTCACCATATTCCAATTCATCAACATGTTTCTCATCAAATTTGACTACACCTTCCTTAGATGGTTCAATTATTTTTAAAAGTGGGCTACTATTTATATTCAAGCTTGCAATATCACAATCCATTTGTAACCCATGATTCAATTTTATCACAATTGGGAAGGTGTGGGTTTTCTTGACCATCTCTTTCAACAGTCTCATCAAAAGTATCTTTCGAGAACAAGTGGTGAAATTCTGTTATGTTTTTGAATTAATTTATTGATTCTATTTCGAACTCACTTTCTACCACTTTTTATGGCTTAGAATTTTCCATAATGGGATCAATTTTTACATTCATATTTCTATGATCATCCCATTTCTCCTTTGTGAATAATGATTTTAAACCCTTTCTTTCCCAAACAAAAGGGTCATCATTTGTGATGTATTGACATTCTTGATCATTTCTTTCAATCACTTCATTCCATTATATGGAAGGTCCTATCCTATCATATATCTCCATGCTAGTTAACTTTAGGAATCTTCCATCTCTTGAAGGTTCATACATTTTGAAAAATGAATTAATCTCAATATTTTGATGGGCTTGTTCACCATAATTCTCATCGATGTACATTGGATTTGAAAATTGAATTCCTCTGGCATTATGTCTAGGGTGGATATAAAATTTGGACATTCATATTTGTCCCATTGATTATTTACATTATATATCATTTATTTAGAGGGTAATATATTATATGTTTGGTGTAGGTTGGCTTCAATAACTCCTAAAAAACAATATCTCATAGTAAAATGTTGCACCTCAACTCGACTTAGGGGTGAATTTTTATTTTTAGCCTTAGGGTTACGCAATGATAGCTTAACCCCATTAAAATTTCTCAAAGCCTTAGTGGTTTGCAAGTAACTATTAATAAGGTGCTTGTGGATTTATTTTATTATACTATGCTAGTGATTGTTCATGAAACTTAAAATAAATGAAAAGGTGATTGGCCCTCATATGACCATGATGTAAAGTGAATTAATTCCTTTTATCTTGAAGTATTTTAGGTAGATTTTATCTTCTTTTGGTTAAACAAATTTTAGACAAGTTTTATCTTGCATTATTAGGCCTTGCTTTGAGAACAAAAGAGAAGACTAAAATCTATATTTTGAAATGCAAATTTTTAATGATGACTAGATTCATTTAATGTTGCTTTGAACATGAAAGTAAAATAATCTACATGAATAACTTGGTAAATAAAATAACTTGCGATATATCATATAAATTACCCCTCTTTGATGAAATTATGATTTTCATAAAGAGAAGTCAATTTATTGCTTTAAATGTAATAGCTTTGAAATGGCCCATAAATTACCTCCCTTTAATGAAATTATGATTTTCACAAAAAAAAGTTAATTTATTGCTTGCAAAATGAAATGTAAAGCTTAAAATTGGATTTACCTTCAAAATGTGCAAAGTCAAATTTCAAAGTTATAAAATTCCTGATAAAACAACTTTAAACAATTTTTATAATTTTAAAATGGCTTCAAAATGAAATCAAAATTGCATAAGATGAAACGTTAAATCTTATTCTAGAGACCCGTGCATCTATTTTTGGAATTTTAATTTATTTCAATTTTTATTTTAATTGTCGAAGTTTTATAAAAATGAGAAAATAGGGTTGAGAAATAAAAATAAAAAAATCTGAAAACATAAAAAAAAATGCAAAAAATGACCAAAGAGAGCTACTATAAATGGTTCCCCAATCTTGTAGAAAAAATTAGATACCAAACACAAAAAAAAAAACTAGGATAGACCTGCATACACATAATCTAAGACTGGTCAAGGCGAGAGTCTAAGGAGTAAAGCATGCATTAAAATATGTAAACAATGTAACCGTATTCACGCATAAAACATCATCACATAATTCCAATGCATGTGGTGAAAAATATTCATTAAATATTTTTTATTGCCTTCAAAATTTATTTCTTGCATACAAGATGAGGATAGCAACTAAAATCCTTTTGACCATTTCCCCTTAATCATGTCCCAAAAATTTTAGCATGTGGCTTTCCAAAAAAATCCAGCCCTTGATTTTATTTCAAAGGTATATTTATAATTTTTTTAGTAATTGTCCGTTTTCCCTCTCCAAAGACTATCCTCTCAACCTATGTGTCTCTTCGCGTTCCTTCTATTTTTGCAAAGCTCACTAAATCTTTGTAACCCCTTCTGACAAACTGTAGTTTTCATAAAATTTTATATTAATTATTTCCATAATTTCAAATATCTTGGTAACATTTCTTCCATTATATTAAAAGGACATGGGTGGTAGCTCAATCTTAAAATTTCTAACTTTGCTTCCAAGATATTATCATATTAAATCCCATATTTTTGAAAATGCTTACAATACGGGTGTTATCATGACGTCTCTTGCTACCTGTGTGGATCACACATACTTCACCATTCATTTTCTATCACCCTAAGGTATTAGTAACCGCACGATGCCAAAATAAAGGCTTTAAACCTACTAAAATCACCACCTTAACTACACGTGTTGCATAACCAATGTAACATATTGTGAATGTGTTTTGGAGTAGGTTGCTTCATATTTTGTGACCTCGGGTTTAAATCAACCTCCACAACACTATCATATTAAACATGAACTTCATCCTCCAAAGCGAATCCTTGCTCTATATGATCTGTTTTGAATCACATGGTGGCCGACATAGTTTCTTGAATAGAACTGCATATCATTCATCTTAATTTCATTCAATTATGGCTTCTCCTCATTGACATTGCACCCATGGCTATCTATTACTTCTAAAATTGTACATTGTATTGATGTTGCTATCAAGATAGAACATAGCATAACACTTCCTCCACATGGCATTATCAATCTAAAATTTTGTTCAAGTCTGGCAATGTTGTACTTTTCCAATGTCTCTACATCTTGGCACTTACGTTTGGGAGACTACGTCCACACTGTACTCTATTTTTGACGCTAGGTACATGATACTTACTATGAAGATCCCACGTTAGCGTGCTACATCACTACTTTACCAATTGGTTCTATTGGTTACAAATCTACCACTTAGGAAAGGATTTTAGTCTTTTGCACCCTAGACCCGCCCAAAATATTGAAAGGGTAAAAGGAAGGGATGCCTTCTGTGCCAATATCTGGAGAAGGCCAGCTATACTAATATACTTAAAATTTGAGATAAGGGGACTGGAAAGGGATTGTAAAATGCAAAAGGAAATGTAAATAGCATGCAGTTATGGTGGGAAAGAACAAGCAGCATGATTACTTGCTAATATCCAAACCAATAGAAATCAAAACAAACATGCAATAGAAACCAAAACTGTGATTCCTTTCTATGTATCCTTCATTCAGTATTCCATATTCACTTAATTGCCAATGCCCTAATCCAAAGTTCAGAATTACAGCAATTAGAAAAATAAATGAACATGAAGCAAAAATACTTGTAGAAGGTAGCATAAAAGAAAGAGATAAATTTTAGAGCCAAGTATGCTTTGTATTTTGAAGCAAGTGTTTGATTACAACAACTTTCTTAGAAATATGTTCCCCCCATTTTACAATGAAATAACACTATTATTTATAGCAGACAATTCCCCCTAATTACATTGATGCACAAAACCCAAAACTGCAAAAGCTACTGAGATTTGACCCTTTCTGTCCATGAGCATACCTATAGAAAGATTCACCTGAATTTGGTATGGCTTTGGATAGATCTGGTGGTTGAGAAGGTGCATATCATTAATGCAGTAGGTCCAGTACAATATGCTATTGAATACCTGCTCTTAATGCCCACCTACACTGTCCTTATAGTACACATTCAGCTCTATTGGCTCGAATCTCAAAATCCAGATATTTTTTATCCTTGGCCTAAGGTTCACTAAAATGGGAGGGAGGTGATGAGGGTGGCTTGGAAAGAATATTGATCTCGAGAGTCACTCTAGAATGGAGCGAACCCAGGGCGAGCATGATTGGGAGAATTTCACACTTTTGTCTTTTTCTGCTCGAAGTTGCTGAGTGGGGGGAGTGATGATGGGAGTCACCAGGAAAGAGAGCGACCAACGACAACATACATTCATATGGCTTAGAAAATTTTTAAAACTCCTTGTCAATGGTCATTGGAAAGGGCGATGACGATGGATATCACTGGGATAAAGTGGCGACGAGGGGAGTCACTGGAAATTGAAGCGAACAACATCAACCACACTTCGAAATTTTTTTATTTCTCATCCACTACGGTTTGCTAAAAATGAAGAGTGACACTAGATGTCACTAGAATGTCGCAGCGATGATGGGAGTCTCTCAAAAATAGAGTGACCAACATCAACACTCCAACCCCTATAGTTTCTGGTGATTTCTAGAAAAAATGGATGACGATAGGAGTCACTTCCAAACGGAGTGATCGACATCAACCAACACTTAGAAAATTTTTAAATTTTCCCCTTCCTACCCATGGTCACTAGAAATTGAAGTGACGATGGGCATCACTGGAAAAGTGAAGCAACCATGGGGTTCGCTCCAAAATGGAGCAAACCTCATCAATAACATATGCCTTTTAAATTTTTCTTTAGCCTATTGCTAAAGACGTAGAGGATCACTAAGGGAGTCAACGAGGATGGGAGTGACTCCAAAATAGAGTGACTCATGAGAGGTCCACACTTAGACATTTTTTTACCTTTTCTCTACTATTTAATGTCATCGTCAGTCACCAGGAAGGGATGAAAATATAGGAATCACCACAAACATGGAGCGACTCCTAAAAAAACTAAAAAAGAGAGCGATCGAGAGTGCTTCTACCTTAGGAAATTTTTGGGCTATTCATGAGCCTTTCTAGAGCCTACTAGAGCTTGCTAAACACTATGAAAATAAAATTGAAAACTAAAAACCTGAATATTACATGGAATAAGATACCAGGGAAGGAGGAAGGGAAGGATCTGATCCAAAAAGTGCAACACTATTTTTTCAAAATTTTCAAAACTTTTACCCCTTATAAAAATGTGGTAACATTCTTGACAGCTCATGGGGTATTGATCTCACCTCAATGCAAGGACCCATGCCTTTATCCTTTGGGCCTAGAGTCACCCCCGGTACCTACTTCTCCTTGTTGTTGCATTTCCTTTTATTTCTCTGCTTCTTACTACTCTTCATCTTGCTGTTATTATTCCTCACCACTATCATCTTTGGATTCTTCCTCTATCTCTTCCTCCTTCGACTCTCCATTAAACTGCTCCTCACCTTCTTCTTTCTAATCGAGATTGGTATCTGGGGGGGCAATATGGTCGTGGATGCGTTCATACGTAGCCTGGACCTGAGTTCATGCTCTTTCCTAGAAAGGCTCAAGGTCACTGACATATTTTATCATGCATTTGAAGGTTTCAAATTGGAGCAAATTGACCTTGTTGACCCTTTCACTCAACATGGTGAGGTAGGTGCTAATTTGGCAAAATCAAGAAATCAACTATGTCACTTGTGCCTCTAGAATCAGTTCTACCCAGTTGTCAATCTCTATTGTATATTTCTTTAAGGCTTCCCATATTGGCTTCAATTCCTCCCTAGGGATGCAGTCTCCATTTTCATTCATGAAGCTAGGGAACCCAAGCAATGCAAGGATTTTGAAAGGGACTAGGAATATGTTTTTCTCCTTTTCTAATGTGTCCAACAGTCTCCTTGCTTTTCAAAATTTTTCTAACTTCTCAAAGTAATAATGCAAGTTTGCCCTTGTAGCAACCCAATACAGGGTATTCTAAGTCATAGGGATAAATCAAGGGTCTTGACACTCATAGTTTTCAATTTTAATCTCCAAGTCAAACCAAAATTGTGCTTGGCATTCGACCTCCTCTATTGCAGGATTTCCCTGGGCAGATACTTCTTTTACTTTGGATATGAACATGAAAATTGAGAGAGATCTAGAAAATCAGGTTCTAAAACCCTTTAGTAGACCTGTACGGATTTATTTGACTCAGTATTTTGAAAAGATCTCAACCTGTGCAACCCTTTTCTCTAGCTACATCTAAACTCCCTAAAGCTAGTTTTTTAGTTCCACTATTTGGGCTTGTGCTTCTTATTTCTCTCTGGATTACTATTTTGCAGCCTCTTTTTGATCAGTCACCTCCTTTTCCAAGGCTTCCAATTGATACTTTAGGTGTTGGGACTCATCCCTAGAGTCGTCTAGTTGAGCTTGCATTCTGGCCATATCCTCCTCTAGCTTTAGCTTTTTATTCTTGACCTTGTAGAAGCACTCCATCTGGTGATAGTTCACATACAATGTATCGACCCTTAGATGAATGCTTCCCACCTCATTTTCCACACTGATATCATTCAAGTCTTTACAATCATCTAGAGTCATGTACTTTAGGGGATTATTCACCTTGGGAACCCTCTTTTCTTTATGCAACAACATGTTATCCAGGTTAAACTTGACACACTTCTCCACTCCAGCCAGCTCCTCACCTTTTCTCTTTTTTACTTCTTGGACCCATATGAAGAATATTTTCTCTACTAAGGTCGGCATGGGTTGGTGCTCCATAATTTCCAACTATTTTTCCATGAGCTCCATCCCTTCGAACATGGGCTTGATTAATGATAAATCTTGTTGGGATGTATGTTTTTCTACAAAAAGGTGAGGGAAAATGGTTCTTGAGGGCTTAGTTGCCTTTGGGGATATCTCAGCTTAGGCAGCGGCGATGGGGTCCATAATATTTAAAGGTGGATTTTAAACTGATGCACCGGATAAAGATGGAGGATGGGAGGAACTCGGTGGGGCTTCACTAGTGGCATCTGGCTGGGTATGGGCTAGGGTTTCAAACACATTGGGATCTATAGAAAATAATCCAAATTTCTACTGGTCGTGCTGGGTTACAAAAGAAGGCTGGGCTTCTTCACAAATAGGGTGAGTTATTGTAGGGGAATGGTGGTTTATGGTTTGCTACCTAAAGGAATAAAAATGAGGATGGGTTCAATAGTGGAGGAGGATGGTGCCACAATCGATGAAGTAGAAAGTTGATGAAGGGAAAGGGAGTGCATACCTGCATGCTCAGATTGATCCAACAAGTTGAAGATCTGAGTTATCCATGCATTCTCTTCCTATTTTGGTGGAGGGATGTCCTTAACAGTGATAACTTCCTTGGTGGCAACCTTATTTTACGAATGTGACTTCGACCTACTGCATAACTTCTTTTTTAGGTGTAGCCTATTTCTCTTTTGGATCTTTTGGTTCCTTTAGTTTTTTAACATTTTTATTTTCTTTCTAAGGCATGGCCTCTTTTCCTTGGGTAGTGGATGGGGTGAGTGCACTCGACGTTGGGTTAGTGATTTCTTGTGAATATGCCCTAGACTACTTTATCTTTACTTTTACCTTTTGTATCAAAGGCACCAGAGTTGCTTGCACCACTTCAACCATATGTTCTGATCCTTGTGGCTTTTCAAGGGGCTACTGCACCATGGGTCCTGTTGCCTGACTATTTTTCACTCCACTATTGGACCCTCCTCCTAGTGTGAGTGGCCATTTGGATGGGGCCTATCCCTTTTGTAGGTGTTGGATGCCTTGGAGCACGATATCCTAGAATACGATAGACCACCACGTGGCGATGTGGTTGTCATACAACTTGGAGAACTGATGGTCATTAGCAAGGAGTTTTTCGGACTTTTCCTTCTTGGTGTGGGCCCTCATGATCCACCATTGTGCTATCTTCTCAATCTTCCAACCCATATCTTGTAATTTAGGTAGCTTCCTTAAATAAGCCCTATATTTTGGTTGGTGTGCCTCATTATTAATAGGGTCATACTCTACTTCAACAAAATAGAAATCATGCCATGGCAGGAAATACTACATCTCTTCAATGTTCCACTCGAGGTCTCCTCCTGAGGGATTATTTCACTCTCCCATGATGTCCTAGTGAGGGCAGGCATGGAAATTCTTCATTTAAATGAAGTCCTTTACTATATCAAGAGGATCATACCTCCACCACTGGGAAAGCTCAACCAGGCCAAAACTTAAGTGTAGCTACCAGATATTCATTCTGCCCATTTACATTGACCTCAATATCTCCCTAGGTGATTGGGAATTTGAAAATATGATCCCATATTCTTCCCTGACCGTATTCCTAGTATACATAGTCCATATGCCATGCTACCTCCAAGGCAAACAGGTATTCTATAGCATAATATGGCAAAAGAAAGGGTTTGCCCATGAACCCAAAATTTTTGATAACAAAACCTTGTGTTAGCTAGAAAGTGTCACCCATATTCTATCGTATCACTTTGTCTCTCATGTCGTAGGGGACACGCAAATAAAATCCATGAAGGAGAGCTAGGTCAGGACCCAATAATGCTAAATTAAATTTTTAATATGATCTCCTCCTTAACAAGACTTGGGTTTATTGGTATATTGGGAGTCATGTGCCATCACTGTCTCTACACTGAACTAGAAGCACCTTCATTTTGTTGTACATATGGAATAGAAAAATCTAGGCTAGGAATGAACACTACCTAAATTATTGGCTCCTACCCTCTTTCAGCTCCTGAAGGTATGAATGCAAACCACGTGCCCCATAGTCTGCCCAGTCGAAGAACACGAGTTTGGTGTTTTTATCCATAGCACTAGGTTCATAAAATTCTCCATGTAGGATGCATTCAGCAATGGCAATCTAATAGGGGAAGACATACGCATTTGTACCATAAACCAAGATCCATGCCAACATGATGTAGATGCCCATATTATTGAAGTCATTTAGGGGCCTAGGCTACGTCAGCCAATGCTTGGGTGGTGGTGGTTCGTGAAGCTAGGACTCCATAAAGAGCCTCATTTTTTGGTTATTTGAGTACCTCTCCGCCTGCTCATCGAGATTGATACTTTTTATGGTATAGTCTTTATTTGGTGAGTGGTTAGGTGCAAAGGCCACTTGGATAGTCTCTAGGAAGAGTGAAAATAGAATAGTCCCTTCATGATCCTAGACCTACCTAGTGCTCGACTTATAGTACTGGGTGACCACTACCACCAGCTCTGGACAATGGTGCATTGGCGGGCATAAGAACCAATATAGATGTGAGTGATAAGTTGTAGCATAGGGGTGTGAGGCAAAAACTCTCTCTCACCAATATTCAATAGTGTGTCATAGCTATTTGATACTTTAGGAGTACATGCCATCTTTGTATCTTATCAAATTATCCACAAGCAGCTAGGTAACGGGTCTCACAACACCTGGTTGGGATTTTTTCCCTGATGCTACCTTTGATGCTTTAGCTTTTCCTTTATCTTTCCTTTATTTCTTCTTCCCACTCTCAAGTGTGCCTAAAGCTGTCTGCTTAGCCGCTTTATCCTTCTCTTCAGTCTCCTTTTTACCCATGGAGAATTTGAGTATACTACTAATTACTAGTAAAAGCTCTAAATTTGACCTCTATTACAACTTGGAGTGTTTCTGGTAATTTTTCTAGTAAAGTGTATTAAGCGATTGAATTTTTATGATAGTGGGTAAAAAGTTCATAATTAATGGTGAATGCTTGTGTTAAAGGCAGGGTGCATGGAGTGGGTGGGCACATCATTATTCCTTGGTGGTTGTGCACAAGATTGATGAGGATTGATGTTTGATCTTTCATATGACCCCTCTAGTAGTTCCTAGCTAGGTTTGCATAGTTTATTTCTTGCAAATTAATAATTGTAAGTGAGTCTCCTTCTCACATGCACTTGTGGGCACTAGTTATCTTCTAGTTGTCATTTAGAGTGTTAGTTAGTAAGTGTGAACTCAAAGTAGGAAGTGTGTACTTCAAGATAGCTAAAATGGATCTTCTAGTTAGCAATATTCCTTTCTCTTAACTTAGAAGTTTACGTGCATTCTCCTTTGCACTTTTGTAGCTTATGGTTAAGCATATTGGATCAAATCCATGATTTGATGGGTTTGGTTATGTATTTTGGGCCATTAGTGCCTATATATTGAATTGTAAATAATAGAACACTTAGTTGGATTTTCAATCCTTTTCATTGGTATCAGAGCCTAGTTCATGTTTGCACTAGGGCTTGTGAGGTGAGAGGATAGGAGATAATTTTGTTATGAGAAATTCTTTCTCATTGAGGACTCGGTTTAAGCTCAAGGGGAGCTTGAAAACCATTCGGAGAAGGAAGTTCCTTCGACGACAAACTCCTCGTTCCAACTTTTTGCTTATGCTCAAGAGGTATAGGAAAAGTTTGCCTCAGAGTTCTTCTTATTGTGATCCTTGGAAGGGATTGGATCGTAGCTACGGTCCAATTAGGATTAGGGAGCCATTTAACCCTACCGCCCCCCCATTTTTGAGTACTGAAGAGCTCCAGGAGGTCATCAAAACCAGGTCGTGTGTCGACTTGGGTCTGGTTGCCTTTCAAACGCTGGTCGTGTGTCGACCGGATCTTGAAAGGAGAGCTACTGAAGGGATCTGGTTGCTCGCATTTTTACAAATTAAGTTTTTCAAATTTTGGAATTAACCCCCCTGGTTAATTTTTAAAATTTTCTAGTTTGTATTAGAAAAGCTTTAATTTTTAATTAATATATTATTTTATTAATATATTAATTTGCTGCCCATTGTAAAAAAAAAAAAAAAATTGTAATTTTTTTTTTTAGCAGCACCGGCCAGGCCTCGGCTGCATTCGGCAGCACCGGCCAGGCCTCGGCTGCGTTCGGCAGCGTCGGTGCCTTTTTGGTAGCACGCGACATGGCCATTTGCCATTGGCAGCGGCCTTACTATTCGACGCGACAACAACATCTGCTACCATCGCTGTCCGCGGACAGTGCCAGGTGGGTGTACCGCCTTGGCGTCGAGCCGACCCACCGACGTTGTCGTTAGTCCTGACAGCGTCAGGCGAGCGGCCTACGATCGGGGCTGACCGCTGATAGCCGCCAGTGCGGTCTTCGCATTGGCACGTCAGGTCCAAGCCATCAGGCGCTTTGGGCCTGACGTTGCTGTCAGCCTCGTAGTCAGGCTTTCGGTCTGACTACGCAGTCCGACAGCCCGCGTCGACAGGCGGACAACAACCTGCTGCCGCGTCTGACAGGTCGGCAGGTTTCTGCCAGGTCTATCACGGTCGACGGGTTTGCTCGTCGTCAGGCCTCATCGCGATCGGACTCAACCGCACGGCTTGACGTCCAGTGCGGCGTGCATCGTATCTACACGCAGGGTTTAGAATTTGGTGCAGCAAGGGCAAACGAGGAATTGCCTCGAGAATTGTTTTTTTCTTTTCTGCACATTGCCTCGAGAATTGTGCCAGGCAATAATTGTTTTTTGCACCTCGAGAACCGTGCAACTGAAGACTGCAAACTTTCATGCAGGGTAAGTGAAGTTCAGTTTCAGTTAAGGCAGCCACATCAAAGGGTAATTTATTGTAAATTTTTAATTTTTACTATTTAAGGTTGCATGTTAAATTTTGTGTTTATTAATTTAATTTTTAATAACTTGATTAAATTCATTAATCTTTGATTAATTGAAATTTAATTTTTAATTAAGTTATTTTTAAATTAATAAATTCTAAATTGCACCTTAGATTAGTTTAAAATTTCAAAATTTTGAGCCTTAGGAGTAAATTTTCAAATTCAGAAGCACTCCATTGTAACAAGGAAAATTTTCATTTTCTTTCCTTGATTTAGTGCTTTCTCATTTTTACTCCTGGCTTATACCCGGGTTCACATGGCTTCTGACTTGGCTGCCCAAGTGGCAGAACTTGCCCATGTTGTAAATGCTTTAGCAGATAAAGCTAATGATACTACCATGGCAGAAGTCCTTGGCAATCTTGCCATGAAGGTAAATGACATTTCTGTGCATAATGCTTCAACTTCTGCTCATGATTCTCGTCTGAGAGTTCGTTGTGAAGTTCCATTTTATGATGGATCCAGGAACCTTGATGTCTTGAATAGTTGGATTCTTGACATGAGTTCTTGGTTTTCTTACTCTCAACTTTCAGATGACGATGTAGTGCCTTATGCTAAGCTAAAACTTTCTGGTTTAGCCAAAGTACTTGTTGAACGAAAAAGAGGACAGGATGCACTCACTTCATGGGATGAGCTTGTACATTGTCTTAAGACCAATTTTTATCCTTCAAATTATTCTAGGGAATTGGTTATTAAATGGTTTCATTTTCGACAAGGTACTAATATGTCTGTACAAGAATATATTTTCCAGTTTAACAGGTTCAGGATACTTGTGAATGTGGAGGATGATGTTCCAGCTTTGATTCTCAAATTTCAAAGTGGCTTGTTAGAGCATTTGTACAGGGAACTAATGTTTGTTTCTATGGAAACATTGGATTCAGTTTTCAACCAGGCGCAACTTGCGGAGGACAAGTTTAAGGCGCATTCGCAGGCATTCCGTGCACTTGTTACTCAAGTGGTTGCAAACTCATCAAAAGGGAATAATTCTTTCTCACAAAAGAAGAATTTTGCTCAAAAGAAGAATGTTTCTTCTCCATCTCCTTCTTCTCCTTCCCCTTCCGCTTCTACTCCTTCTTCTTCTTCTTCTAAACCTTCTTCTTCTTTTCTTCTTCTAAAAATTTTTGCAATTATTGTAAGAAGAAAGGGCATGAAAAAGCTGATTGCTTTAAGCTTAAAAAGAAGAGTTTAGTAATTACTACTCAAGAGGAGGATGCTCCCAAAGGTCCCCTTGAGTCTGTAGGAGAGAGTAGAGTATACATAGAATTACGAGGTAAGCTTAATGAAGTTACCTTGGTAAATGTAAGTTCATCAGAAGGAGCTCGTGATGCTTTGTTCATCACTCGAGCCCATTTGCTTCATAATTTTGCAACAGATTGTATAGTGGATAATGGCTCATAGAAAAATCTAATTGCGAGGTCCATTGTCGAGCGTTTGAAGTTACCTATGGAGCCTCATCCTCAACCTTATTCTTTGGGTTGGAAGGATAGTGGAAGAGGCTGAGAAATCACTCACACTTGCACATTAAAATTTGCACTTGGCCCACATTTCATAGATCAAGTCACTTGTGATGTGACTCCTATGGATTGTTGTGGGATTTTGCTTGGACAACCTTTTCAGTATGATAGGAGAGCTGTTTATGATGCTTTCAAAAGAACCTACACACTTCAAAAATATGGTAAGGTCTTTCTCATTAAAAGCACCAACACTCCTAACATCATTCTAAGTTCCAAGCAAACTAAAAGAGTAATTAAAAAAGGTGGTGATGTTGCTCTAATTTTCATTCACTCTCAAAACACTTCTACATCCACATCCATTACAAAGCAACACTCTTCAATGGATAAAATATTGCAAAGTTATTCACACATATTTCAGGAGCCAAAGTCTCTTCCTCCAATTCGCACAATTAATCATAGCATTGAAATCATCCCTGGTTCTTCACTACCTAATGCACCCATGTATAGACAATCTATTTTGCAAAATGAAGAAATAAAAAGGCAAATAGAAGATTTGTTGTCTAAGGGTTTCATTAAGGAAAGTACTTCTGCTTGTGCCTCACCTATTTTGTTGGTTCTTAAAAAATATGGCACTTGGAGATTGTGTATTGATTTTCGTGCTTTGAACAGAATTTTTGTAAAGAATAGATATCCATTACCACGCATTGATGATTTATTAGATCAGCTTCAAGGAGCTAAGTTCTTTTCAAAAATAGATCTCAAAAGTGGATATCATCAAGTGCGTATCCAAGCTGAGGATACATGGAAGACAACTTTTAAGACGAAGATGGGCCTCTTTGAATGGTTGGTCATGCCCTTCGGTCTTACTAATGCTCCTGCAACCTTCATGAGGTTGATGAATGATGTATTTCGTGATGTACTTGACAAATTTGTAATAATATATCTTGATGATATATTGATTTTCTCAAAAACTTGGGAGGAACACCTTAGGCATATCCAGCAAACCCTTGATCTTCTTGCGAAGAATCAATTATATGCCAATTCTTCCAAGTGTTCTTTTGGCAATACTTCAGTTTCTTACCTTGGCTATGTGATTAGTGAAAGTGGAATTCAGGTAGATCCCATAAAAGTTGATGTTTTACTTAAGTGGTCCCCTCCTACAACTCTCACTGAGTTAAGGAGTTTTCTAGGACTTGCGAATTTTTATCGCAAGTTCATTCCTCAATATTCCACCCTTGCAGCCTCCATTGCATTATCTCACTAAGTCCAAAATTCCATTTCATTGGGAGAAAAGCCAAGAAGTTGCCTTTGAGAAACTCAAAAAGAAACTTTGTACAGCACCTGTGTTAACTTTACCCGACCTCTCTCAACCTTTTGAGATTGAAACGGATGCCTCTAAAGTTGCCTTAGGATCTGTGCTCAAACAGAATGGTCATCCAGTTGCTTATCATTCAGAAACTTTTTCTGCTGCTAAGTTGAACTATTCTACATATGACAAGGAGTTGTATGCATTAGTTCAAGCTATTAAGTATTGGAGACATTATATTTTGGGAAAAGATACAGTAGTACACACTGATCATATGCCTCTCAAGTTTTTACAATCTCAAAGTAAAATTGAAGAATCAAGACATATGAAGTGGGCCTCTTACCTCCAACAATTTCACTTGGTGATCAAGTACAAAAAGGGGAAGAGTAATACCGTTGCTGATTGTTTGAGTAGGCCTCCAGCCGCTCTTGCCTTAACAGTTATGTCCACTTCACACTTGGGATTTCAGACTTGGCCTAATCAGTATTCACAGGATCCTGATTTTGGAAAAATATTTGAGCAAGTGAGTAAGCCTTCTTCTTCCAATTTGCGTCCTTTCCAAGATTTCTACATCAAAGAAGGACTTCTTTACAAATTGGACAAGGTTTGTGTTCCTTGTGAGCCTAGAGTGTCACTTCTTAAGGAAGCTCATTCTACACTTTATGGTGGTCACTTTGGGAAGCATAAAACACTTCATCATTTGCAAAGATTTTTCTATTGGCCTAAAATGCAGAGGGATGTGTTGAGATTTCTCAAACAATGTGCAGTTTGTTGTCGCTCAAAACCAGCTAATAGGAAGTTTGGCTTAGGCATGCCTTTGCCCATTCCTTCCCGTCCTTGGGAAAGCATTTCCATGGATTTGGTTAGTGGTTTTCCTATGACAGTGCGCCAACATGATTGTGTGTTCGTGGTGGTTGACAGATTCAATAAAATGGCTAAGTTTATTCCATGTCGCAAGACAAGTTCTGCATGCAGACTTAGCCCAATTTTTCTTTGACAAGCATTTGGCGTTCCTTTGGTCTACCTACCAGCATTATCTCGGATCGTGATTCACGCTTTGTGGGTCACTTTTGGCATTCTTTGTGGAAGATTTTGGGAGTTTCCCTTAACTTTTCCATCGCCTATCATCCGCAGTCCGATGGGCAGACTGAAGTGGTAAACCGTACACTTGTGCAAAGTTTACGAATCTATCATCACGCTTCACCAACAAAGTGGGACTTGAGTCTCACTCATATTGAACATGCCTACAATAGGGCCCTACATTCTTCTACAGGTCATTCACCCTTTGAGGTTTGTATGGGATTTCAGCCCTTGGCACCTTATGAGTTACCTTTGTCTTTGCCTTCTCCTGTCACTTCACATCTTCAGAAGGAGCAAGACAAGGCACACTCATTTATTCAACACTTGCACAATCTTCAATCAAAGGTGGTTGAGATTTTGCAAAAGACACAAGAACAAAGAGAAAAAGGCCATGGATCGACATCGAATTCCTCATCCATTTCAGGTTGGTGACAAAGTTTGGTTGCATCTTGACAAGCGACGTTTTACTGATAAGACTCATAGCAAAATCAAACCAATTCGCTATGGGCCTTATACTATTCTTCAGCAGGTGTCCGAGAATGCTTTTCGCCTTGATCTTCCCGCACACTTGGGAATTCATGACGTCGTCAATGTAGATCTTTTGAAGTTGTACTTTGACTCTACATTGGAGACTGCACCAGCTATCAGTCATCCTGTGGACGTGGTTCCTGATGCTCAGTTACCATTGGATGCAGATCAGATCTATGACACGAAGACTCGACAGACTCGCCAGGGGTCTACCACCTCATATCTTGTGGCTCGGCGAGGACAATTGCCGCATCAGGCTCGTTGGATTTCTTTTCATCAGATGTCCCGTGACTTTCCTATTCTTCTGAAAGCATTGGAGTCCAATGCTTCTATTGTGGGGAGGCATGATGAGGATTGATGTTTGATCTTTCATATGACCCCTCTAGTAGTTCCTAGCTAGGTTTGCATAGTTTATTTCTTGCAAATTAATAATTGTAAGTGAGTCTCCTTCTCACATGCACTTGTGGGCACTAGTTATCTTCTAGTTGTCATTTAGAGTGTTAGTTAGTAAGTGTGAACTCAAAGTAGGAAGTGTGTACTTCAAGATAGCTAAAATGGATCTTCTAGTTAGCAATATTCCTTTCTCTTAACTTAGAAGTTTACGTGCATTCTCCTTTGCACTTTTGTAGCTTATGGTTAAGCATATTGGATCAAATCCATGATTTGATGGGTTTGGTTATGTATTTTGGGCCATTAGTGCCTATATATTGAATTGTAAATAATAGAACACTTAGTTGGATTTTCAATCCTTTTCAAAGATCTCCCTTGGAAGTGCAACCCCTAAATTATTGGCCCCTAATTCATCCTTACTTTTAATGAAATATGCTTTGGAATTCATGCAAGAATCCTCATTTATAATATGCACCTCGAAAACATTAATCGCCACCACTTGGGCATGCATACCAAGGTTCATTGTAGCTAGAAATTACACTAGAGATGAAGGTCGCTTTAAAATTGGAGTGATTCTAGGAATCATAAAAATTTCAAGTGATTTGGAGCATTTGGTGTCTTGGTGAGAAACCAACGTCATTCAATATTTAGAAAGTTTTTAAACTCTGCACTTTTCCTAAGATCGCTCATCTGCTAGAGTTCGCTCAAAAAGGGAGTGATATCATTCATATCTAGGAAATTTGGGTGACCACGGGAGTCACTCCAAAATGGAGCAACTTCGAGCGCTATCTAAACTTAGAAATTTTTTTTGTTCTTCTTGGATTTAAGTGGCTGGTCACTCTAAAGTGGAGCAATTATGGGAGTCACTCCAGAATGGAGTGAACTTGAGCGAGGTCTTTGCTTTTGAGTCTAGGCAGTCACTCTTTTAGAATTGGGGTAACACCCAACATCACTCAAAAGTAAGAGCGACTCTCAAAGTTGCTAAAGGGATGAGTGACTCACACACCATATTTAGACTTAGAATTTTCTTAGCTTGGGTGATCGATCGCTCTAAAATTAAGTGATTCCTAGAATTGTTGAAAAATATGAGCGACTCCCGAGTTTGCTAAGGAATCGAGCGATAGCAGATGTTCAACACTTAGAAAATTTTCCACTTTTTCTTTTCCTTGACCATTTTCTTAGTTCACGCTACACCTACATGACTCCTAGAGTTGCTTGCCATGGGGAGCGACCTTTAGCTCGGTGATGAATTTGAGTGACTCATGACTCCTTTATCTCTGGTCCTTGCCTATGATTCCACTGAGGGTCACTGAAATCTATGAGTGATTATGAGAATCACTACTATGTGGAGTGACCTTTAGCATGGCCTTACACCTTAGCTATTTTCATTGCTTCTGGGGCTCTGACGTCGCTCACTTTTGGTCACGATTATTGAGAAAGGTGCAGTGACAATATTGTTATTATTTCAACACACTCATATGGACAGGTTGATGTAGTGGATAGTTTTTTAGAGGTTTTTCAAAGTATTTACAATGATCAATTCTTATGAGGATGTTTTTGATGTTCAGGTGAAGTTGTTATAGGTTGTTTGTGCAAATTTGCAAAAGTTGAAAAAATAGTTAAGAAGTTGTCAAAAAATTACAAAAGTCATCATGGGAATAGTTGGATAGGATGGATTAGTTTGGAACATGCCATCATATCAATAAATAGTCTAGAATAGCATTGGATGTGTCAACACAATGTTTGGATCGATCGATGACATTTCTGGTATCTTGGCAAATGATTTGGCAAGTGGTTGTACAGGCCGAAAAAGTGTAGTTTTGTCAGAAGCACTATGAGCAAACAAAGAAGAATTTGATAGCAAAATTTTAACTAGAGATGGTTTCTATATTCAAGAACATGTTTTCCAAATTTCCACCAAAATGGAGAAACGAGGTGAATATTACAAGCATTGCAATATTGTCACAAAAATGCTCTTTTTGGAAAAAGTGTGTCAACAACAGTTTTCATGGAGGTGGTACAGGCAAACCGTAAGGATTTATGTAGAAATATTCATACTGGATGTAGTTAGAATTTTAGAGATTCTATATTTCAAATTTCAAAGAAAATAGAGTTACGAGGTGAGAGTTATGATTATTGTAAAAATGGTACAAGTCACTTTTATGTCAATTTGTTCCACTTGTGCAAAATCATTTAGTTGGTCGTTTCGACCTTGCAGAGTTGCCAGAGTTTCAATTTTAGTGTTATTACATCTTCAAGGCATCAAATAGAGCATATTTAATTTTTGGTTTGAGGTGTCATGTGGATCTGAAGTAAGATAATGAGTAAGGTGTCAATTATTTGCATGTGACGTGTTTGACGAAATGCCTTCTCAAAATAAAAAAATGAAGTTATATTGTTTTAAGAAGCTTCATTAAAAAAATTAAAATTAAAATTGAAAAGGGAAAAAGAATGCAAGTGTGTGCTTTTTAAGTGACAAGGGATTTTATTGAAAAGTGGGGACTTTATTTTGTGAATAGAGAAGTGTGTGTGGAGAAAAATATAGAGTGAAAATCCGTGATTTTTGGAGAGGTGAAAAATATCACTGCAGTATTTTGGGCATAACTTTCTCATATGATATCCATTTTGTCTAAAATTTTGAGAGGAGTTCACAGATAAAGTGTTGCACAATACATAGAAAGTGTTTAGAAATTGGCTTAATAAGCTAAGAGAACAATAAGTTGTTTGTTTATGATAAGAGAAGATTCAAATTCTAAGTAATGCAGAGAGAGGGATGTTATACTGGGTGAAATACAAAGTTTTAGATTTTGAGCTTATAGACCATAGAGGGTTTTGGTTTTAGTGAAGACATTCATATATATCATTTTATTATCAATATCAAAATCAAGTGGGTGCTTGGTAGAGGGGTTGGTGCTCCTTTATGTTGGTGCAGATAAATCAGGGGTTGGTGCTCCTTCCAGTGGGTGCTGGTAAATTGATTGTAAAGTTGGTGCTTTGCAAAGGCTAGATTTGGATGGGAGTCCAAGCAATAATTTTTAGGGATGTAGCCAAATCGATGAACCTCGGTACATCTTGTGTTGTGTTATGTTCTCTTGTTATACTTGTTTTATTTGGTTTTATGTTTTCATTGTTTTAGCTTTTAGTGTTGAAGATTTAAGTTTTAAAGAGCTACATTGATTCACCCCACCTATCAGTGTCATTGTGAGACTAAAAATTGGTATCAGAGCAAGGTTCCTGAAAAGGCTTAATCGGTTAAGGTGATCTTGGAAGTGACACAATGGCAGGTGGTGAAGGCTTCTCATCAAACAAAGCACCATTGTTTGACGGAACTAATTACAAATTTTGGAGACTCAGGATGCAGACATATCTTTGTGCTTTGGGATACGACATTTGGAATTTAGTAGATAGTGGATACACAATACCCACCACTTCTCCAACCGATGCTATCGATAAGAAACTATTTGAGAATGACTCAAAAGCAAAGAATGCTATCATGTGTGGATTAGTGGACATCAAATTGGTAAAGATTATGGGTTGTAAAACAACAAAGGAAATATGGGAAAAATTGAAGAGCATTCATGAAGGAGACGTTAAGATCAAGGAGGCTAAGTTACAAACACATCAAGCTCAATTCAAATTATTAAAGATGAATGATGATGAGAATATAGAGGCATATATGTTTAGAGTTAATGAAGTAATTAATGTGATTAGAGGACTCTGTGAGGAAATCAAAGATTCTATCATCGTAAAAAAGGTATTAAGATCCCTTCCCCAAAGATTTGATTCTAAAGTTTCAGCTATAGAAGAAGCTAAAGATCTAAATTCTTTTATTATGGATGAGATGCATGGTTCTTTGACTGCATATGAGATGAGAATAGGAAAATCTAAACCCATAGACATAGAAGCTACTTTTAAAGCCCATAAAAATATGAAAGCAAAACAAGAATCCAAGGAAGAAGAGACATCAGATGAAATGGAAGAAAACTTTGTTCAAAAACTAAAAAGGGGAAAAGAAAAATACAGAGGAAAGTTACCGTTTAAATGTTTCAACTGTGGAGGCATTGGGAATTTTGTAGCTAAATTTCCACTTAATAAGAAGAATAGAAGTGATGAAGGATCGCACGAAGAAAGAAGTGACTGGAAGAAAAAAATAAATTTCATAAAAGGTAACTTCAAGAAGAAAATTTTCATCTCCAAGAATGTCAATTCATCAGAAGATAGCTCCAATGAGGATTCTGAAAAGGAAATAGGTGAAGATCTTTTCATGGCACTCAAATAAGAAAAACCAAAAAAATAATAGGAATGTGATGAACAAGAAATTGACGCAGAAGTGAATTTGGAAGAGGAACTAATTACAGCTCTAGATGAGTTGAAGATAGAAAGAAAAAGAATAAGAAAATTTCAAGAAATATTGAGGATGCAAATGAAATCATAACAAATTTGAAAGTATAGATAGAAGAATCCAAGAAAATATTTGAATATCTCGAAGTGCAAATAACCATGAAAATAGATTATTGCAACAAGCTAGAAGAAGAGATTGTTGGTTTAAGAATGCAACTAGAAGAGATGAATCAGAAAATTAGTTGTTATCACAAACATGAAGAAAGTTCTATGAAGCTAGATAAGTTTATAAATAAACAAAAGACTACAAAAATCAAATTTGGTTTGGATTTTGATGAAGGAGAATCATCAAATGGATCAAAGGCCATAAGTGAAGAATCCACAAATAATGAAGAGAAAAAACATGTTGATCAAGCAAAAATGAATCATTCAAAGGAAAGCAATAATGCAAGGCATGAAAGGAGAATTGACAATGATGGATTCACCAATGTCACACATCAAAGAAGAAGATTTATGGATCCTACAACAACATGGCAAATACCACCACCCAGGTTCAATCATCTCTTTTCTGGTTACTATTTTAAATGTAATGGTTATGGACATAAGATCTCAGATTGCAAGTATAATGTAGGACCAAGGAATTTTACCAATAGAAATGCTTTTTCACATTTGATGGATTATGCAAGTAGAATGTTATAACTATCATAATTTTGGGCATATTGCAAGAAATTATCGAAGTACATTTGCATCAAATCAATTTTAGGGAAGAAAATTTCAGCCAAATGGAATAAGACAAAATAGAAAATTTCCTGAAAAACATGCATAAGCTACTAAAAAAGAAAAGCTAAAACAAGAGCCCAAAATTGTAATCAAACCTGAGTGGAAAGAAAAAGAGCGACCTAAGGAAGAAAAGGAATCCTTGATCGTACATATGACATTTAAAACGCAAAATAAATCTGCACCATGGATACTTGATAGTGGATGATCCAGTAATATGATAGGTGACAAACAAAAATTTGAGAAGTTGTAGCAATATGAAGGTGGTTCAGTAAATTTTGGAAATAATTATGGAGCTAAGATAGTTGGCAAAGGTTTAGTTAAAATTAGTGACAAAAAAATCAGGTCAAAAGAAGTCTTGTTTGTGGTTGGTCTGAAGCATAACTTGTTGAGCGTAAGTCAGATTTGTGATAGAGGTCATGAAGTGATCTTTAAGAAGCAAGGTTGTGAAGTCAGAAAGGTAAAAAATGGGAAGTTGATAGCAAATAGATCAAGGACATCTGGAAATATGTACACTCTCTCAAAGACTTTAGAAAGAGCTTTCTTGATTGGACAGGAAGAAGAGAATTGGTTGTGGCACAAGAGGCTCGATCATATCAATTTTGACAATCTAGTAAAAATTAGCTCAAAGAAAGCAATGAGAGATATTCCCACCATTGGAAAACCATCAAATAGCATTTGTGCTTCATGTCAAAAGGGGAAGCAAACTAGAGTCTCATTTAAAACAAAAGAGTACTACACAAGCAAACCTTTGAAACTAGTACATACTCATTTATGTGGACCCATGAGAATGCAAAACATAAACGATGACAAATATTTCATGTTGTATATAGATGACTATTCCAAGATGACATGGGTACTATTTTTGAAGCATAAATCAAAATCTTTTGAGATTTTCAAGGTTTTAAAAAATCAAGTTGAGAATAAAATAGGAAAAATGATTAAATTTTTAGGGTCAGATAGAGGAGGAGAGTTCATTTCAGAGGATTTCACAAAGTATTATGAAAAATATGGCATTAGGAGACAGTTTTCAGTAGCCAGGACATCTCAGCAGAATGGTGTGGTAGAAATAAATAACAAGATAGTGCAAGAAATGGCACGGACTATGTTGACTGAGAGCAAAGTAGCAAATAGATTTTGGAAAGAGGTAGTCCATACTATGATATACATCCAAAATAGGTGCATGTTGAGGACGCATGAAAGCAAAACTCCTTATGAGTTGTGGTTCGGTAAAAAGGCAACAACAAGATACTTTAAAGTTTTTGGCAACAAGTGTTACATCAAAAGAACTGAAGAAAACCTTGGTAAGTTTGAATATAGAGTGGATGAAGGTGTTTTTCTTGGCTATTCATCAAAAAGCAAAGCTTACAAATGCTACAATAAGAGGTTAAGTAAATTTTTGGATAGTGTCGATGTTAAAGTTGATGAAGGAAGGGAACGAGTAATTAGCTATGAAGAGAACTACCCAATTTATGAAGAGGTCATTGAAGGATATGAGAAAAAGGAAATAGAAAAGAAATAAAAAATTGACTCAGAGGATTCAAACAATGATTTAGAAGTGGAAGAAAACAAGAAATTCAAAATAGGCAGCTGGTAGAAATATCATCCTAGAGAGAAAATAATTAGAGACCCCATAGTTGGTGTTCAAACAAGAAGAAGATTAGTAAGTAACTACTCTTTATTATCCAGCATTGAGCCCAAAAATGTTGCTGACGCAAGCAAAGATGAAAGTTGGGTAAAGGCAATAAATGAAGAATTAGATCAAATCGATAAAAATAAGACTTGGGATTTAATACCAAGACCCGCAAATAAAAATGTAATCGATATTAAATGGGTCTTTTGAAACAAATAGAATGAATACGGACAGGTAGTCAAGAACAAAGCAAGATTGGTATGCAAAGGCTATGCACAAGTTGAAGGTATTGACTTTGAGGAAACCTTTGCACCTGTGGCTAGACTAGAGGCAATTAGAATGTTTCTGGCTTTAGTAGTTTACAAGAATTTCAAATTTTATCAAATGGATGTGAAATCAGCATTTTTAAATGGGAAACTTGAAGAAGAGGTTTATATTGAGCAACCAGATGGTTTCCAACATGGTGATGATCCCAACTTGGTTTGCAAGTTTAAGAAAGCATTATATGGCTTAAAACAGGCACCCCAAGTATGGTATGCAAGGATAGACAATTATCTTACTCAGCAAGGGTTCAAGAAAGGTATGGTGGATAGTAATTTGTATGTCAAAATGGAAAATGGTCATCATATTATTCTTGTTGTATACGTAGATGATATCATATTTGGCAGCAACAAAGATGAGTTGTGTAAAGATTTAGCAAATAAGATGTAGAAATAATTTGAAATGTCAATGATTGGTGAACTTTCGTATTTCCTCGGATTACAAGTTAATCAAAAGGATAAGGGCATATTTATTTATCAAATTAAATATGTGAAAGAGATGCTAAAATTTCACAATGGAGGATTGTAAGCCAGTTAGCACTCCCATGACGACAGGTTGCAAGTTGAGCAAGGATGACAAATCTCCACATGTTGATCAAACTATGTATAGATCTATGATTGGGAGCTTACTATACTTGATAGCTACCAGACCAGATATTTTGTAGGCAGTATGCATGGTAGCACAATTTTAGGCTAGTCCCAAGGAGACTCATGTGATAGCAGTGAAGAGGATTCTTTGATACCTCAAGGGTACTATGGAGTATGGGTTATGGTATCCGAAAGGTAAGGACTTCACCCTTATTGTGTATTTAGATGCATATTGGGTAGGATGTGTAGATGATAGGAATATTACCAATGGAGGTGCATTATATCTTGGAGACAGGTTGGTCGCATGGCATAGTAAGAAATATGAGTTAGTCTCATTATCCACAGTAGAGGCAAAATACATTGCAACGACAACGTGTTGTATGCAGGTGTTATGGATGAAAAAAACTCTAAATGATATTGGAATTAATTTTAGTGAGCCAATTTTAGTTAAGTGCACTAACACCAGTGCCATTAACATCTCAAAGAATCCGGTTATGCATTCTCGCACAAAACATATTGCTATCTGGTATCATTTTTTGAAGGAGAAAGTTGTGAAAGGTGAGGTTAAGTTGGATTTTGTTCCAACAACAAAGCAAGTAGCAGATATCTTCACCAAACCATTGCCCAAGGAAGTCTTTGAGTACCTTCATAAGAAATTGGGAGTGGTCACACTTCCCAATAATTGACTAGCTATTGGGGCCACATTCTCAGGGGGAGCATTTGTGTATTTGTTTATCTTTTTGCTCATGTTTGTGATTTTTGCTAAGTGTAATAAGTTTTTCCTGAGAATGTTCTGCATGGAATCAAGGGGAGTTTGCAGCAGCCCTTTGGTCTTGTTGTCAAAGGGGGAGAAGAGTTACAAGAAATTATGCGTGTGTTGCCAACAATTCCAAAGGGGGATATTTTTGAGCAAGGTGCATCGACAATATTGTCATTGTTGTCAACACAGTCAGATGGACATGTTGATGCAGTGGAAAGTTGTTCAAAGGTTTTTCAGAGTATGTACAATGATGTTCAATGCTTATGAGGATGTTTTTTATATTCAGGTGAAGTTGTTACAGGTTGTTCGTGCAAATTTGCAAAAGTTGAAAAAATCATCAAGAAGTCAAAAAATTGCAAAATTCATCATGGGCACAGTTGGATAGGATGGATCAGTTTGGAACATGCCAGCATGTCAGGAAATAGTCTAGAATAGCATTGGAGGTTTTAGCACAGTGTTTGGATTGATCGGTGAAGTTTTTGGTATCTTGGCAGATGATTTGGCAAGTGGTTGTACAGGCTAAAGAAGGGCAGTTTTGTCAGAAGCACTATGAGAAAACCGAGAATAATTTGATAGCAAAATTTAAATTGGAGGTGGTTTTTATATTCAAGAATATTTTTCCCAAATTTCCACAAAAATGGAGAAATGAGGCAAATGTTACAAGTGTTGCAAGACTGTCACAAAAATGCTCTTTTTGGAAAGAGTGTTTCAGCAACAGTTTTTGTGGAGGTGGTACAGGTGAACCGTAAGGACTTATATAGCGAGATTCATAGTGGATGTATTCAGCATTACGAGATTCTACGTTTCAAATTTTAGATAAAACATAGTTACAAGGTGAGAGTTATGATTGTTGCAAAAACGGTACAGATCACTTTTATGTCAATTTGTTCCACTTGTGCAAAATACTTTAGTTGGTCATTTCGACCTTGTAGAGTTGCCAGAGTTTTGGTTTCAGTGTTGTTACACCTTCAAGAAATAAAATAGAGCATCTTTATTTTTTTTTTTGAGGTGTCACATGGCTTCGAAGTAAGAGAACGAGTAAGGTGTCAATTATTTGCATGTGACGTGTTTGACGAAATGCCTTCTCAAAATAAAAAAAAAAGTTATATTGTTTTAAGAAGCTTCATTAAAAAAAATCTTTTTAAAATGGAAAAGGGAAAAAGAATGCAAGTGTGTACTTTTTAAGTGACAAGGAATTTTATTGAAAATTGGAGACTTTAATTTGTGAACAGAGAAGTGTGTGTGGAGAAAAATAAAGAGTGAAAATCCGTGATTTTTGGAGAGTGGTGAAAAATGTCACTTCAGTATTTTGGGTATAACTTTCTCATATGATATCCATTTTGGTTTAAATTTTGAGAGGAGTTCATAGAAAAAGTGTTGCACAATATCTAGAAAGTGTTTAGCAATTGGTAGAACGAGCTAAGAGAGCAATCCATTTTTTGTTTATGAGAAGAGAAGATTCAAATTATGAGTAATGCAGAGAGAGGGATGTTATACTGGGTGAAATATAAAGTTTTAGATTTTGAGCTTACAGATCATAGAGGGTTATGGTTTCAGTGAAGATATTCATATATGTCATTTTATTATCAATTTCAAAATCAATTGGGTGCTTGGTAGAGGGGTTGGTGCTCCTTTCTATTGATGCAGATAAATCAGGGGTTGGTGCTCCTTTCTATTGATGCAGATAAATCAGGGGTTGGTGCTCCTTCTAGTGGGTGCTGGTAAATTGATTGTAAAGTTGGTGCTTTGTAAAGGCTAGATTTGGATGGGAGTCCAAACAATCATTTTTTGGGATGTAGCCAAATCGGTGAACCTCGGTACATCTTGTGTTGTGTGATGTTCTCTTGTTATACTTGCTTTATTTGGTTTTATGTTTTCATTTTTTTGGCTTTGAGTGTTGAAGATTTAATTTTTAAAGAGCTACACTGATTCACCCCCCTCTTAGTGTCATTGTGAGACTAACAACGATGACTCCTAAAATTGCTAAAAACTACTAGCAATTCCTAGAGTTATTGAAATATTGAGTGGCCATAGGTACTTAAGGTAGTTATTTAATTTTTATGTCTAATTTCGATTGGGTGAGCTTTTGGGGTTCACTCAAAACCAGAGTGGTAACTGTCATTGCCACTTTATCTAGGAAAAATTTGGTAGATTTTTATGGGCCTCACTCTTAGTGAAATTTTTGGATCTTTCTGACCCCACTGACTGCTCCCACCTAAGGAATCTAGAAAATCTTACCTTATTGTTATTTCGATAGGGACCATCTTCTACACAAGAAACTTGGCATTGCGTTCTCTTGGAGAAATAATTTTCTAGGTCAAAGGTCAGATGTTAAGGCTAAAAGCAAGGAATTACACCTATTGAAGAGTGTATTTACATTCAGAAAGATAAAATTAAATTGTAGAAATGAAAGTATTTACATAGGAGAACCTTTTGGTATTTCTTAGTGGTGATAGGATTTCAGATGAAAGTCATTGACTGGTATCGGGAGGATCTGGCCCTCCATATCTCATAGCACAAATGAGTTGAACTAGTTCACCTAGGTAACCTGAAAGGGGCCTTCCCAAAAGGTGTCAATTTGTCATGGTTCCCTAGTTTTTCCTTCCATACATCCCATTTCAATACTAGATCTTCAAATTTGAAGACCCTGGTTGTAGTCCCCTTTGCAAACTATTTTTGGGTGGTATCTGTGTGCTTCAGAAAATCTTCATAAGATTTTTCTCTCTTCCTCAACCTACAACAACTATGATATTTTGGCATCAAGAGGATCCAGGTTATCCTTTTCATCATCTAGCAGCCAGAGTGTGGGTATCTCGATCTGAGTGGGAAAAATAACCTCTTTCCCATAAAATAGCATGTATGACGACATTCTGATAGATTTTTTAACTGAGATACAATCTTCCCATAACACTCGATTTAGGTGCAGGTGCCAAGATCTTTTATTTCTCTCCAAAATCTTCTTTATGATCTTCTTCAGATTATTATTTGTAGAATTGGCTAGGCCATTTCCCTACGGGTAGTAATTAGAGGACATATTATGGTAAATTCCATACTTGCAAGTAAACTCTATGAGCTTAGCTCCTATGAATCCTGGTTTTTTGTCTTTCACTATTGCTTCTGAGATTTTGAATAATGTGATTAGTATTTCTAGGAAAGTAATGATCGTTTCATGGTCAGTGTGCTTGGTAGGTATCGCCTTAGCCCATCAAGTGAAATAATTTGTGGTGGTCATAATGAACTTATGCCCCATAAAGAAATTTGGTGATATTATCCTAATGAAATCAATACCCCATTGCTATAAGGGAGCCTCAACTTGAATCGACTGGAGAGGCATTAGAACATTCTTATTTCAATGGCAAACCTTTAGCACTTCTGAAATTTTTGGCAGACTGCATACACATCTACAAATATGGTGGGCCAATAGTAGTCCACTCTGATCATCTTCAAGGTTGTTGGACTTCTTGAAAGATGCCCTACCAACATTCTAGAATGTAATTCATTGAGGACTTTTTGTTCCTCCATTCCCTTGATGCATCGCAAGAGAACACCATCAACATTCTTAAAAAAATAGCCCCTCGGGGTGTAGTACATACTTTTCAGATTGGAGCCTAAAAATTCTCCTCTAAGAGGCATTAAAGTGGTTTGGAAACCTCCCAGTACTGAAGTACCAAATTATCTCATCAGTCCAGTCACTATTCTCTGCTGATAAATTAGCAAATTTGCCTTCCAATATGGGGTTGTACCATTGATAGACAACTACTTCCATAGTAGTGCTCCTTGCTAGTTCCTGATAGAGTGTCCAACCTCTAATTAGCTTGGTGGGTCAAACCTCTATATTGAACTCCTAAATCTTGGCAATCCAGCTAACCCTTTTGTTGCCCAATTCTCCCTAGATGATAAAGCTTTTGACATTTGGATGGACAATGAACACTATTTTCTTGCTCTGGGAGACAAAGAGCTTAATTTTTTTAAAGACCTCATGATTGCATACACTTGGAATTCAATGAAGTTGTATCTCTCCTCATGCGGTTGGATCACCTGACTCAATAAGGATATCAGCCTCTCTTCGCTGTCATCTCATTTCTATAATAGAACCACTGCATAGCTCTCGGGATCTCCCATTGCATATAGGATGAAATCCTTTGAATAATTTGGGTTTATCAGCACAGGTGCATGGGCAATCCTAGCCTTTATTTATTCAAAGGCCTTTTTTTCTCTCCTCAGTCTAGATGAACATAGCATCCTTCTTTAGGAGTACGACCATTGGCTTAGTGACATGGGTGAAATCGGGCACAAACTTCCTTATAAATTTGATCTGACAAAAGAAGGACTATAGCACTTTCTTGTTGAATGGAATCAAGATTTTAAGGAGAGCTTCTACCCTATTAGGGTTAATTTCAAGCCCCTTTTTAGATATGACATGGCCTAATAGTTTTCCTTCCTTCACCGTAAAGACTGAATTTTTGTGATTGATAGATATACCGAATTCCTAGCTTCTTTTAAACACTTGCCATAGGTGAGATGCATGTTCTTCTATTTTATGTGAAAAAATAGTCATCTCATCCAAATAGATGACAATTATTTTATTTAGAAGTTCATGGAATGCAATATCCATGGCTATCTAGAATGTGGCCCCTGCATTGGATAAGTTGAAGGGCATACACTAATAAGAAAACATTCCCCATTTGGTGGTGAATGTTGTATTGTGTTGGTCCTCATCCTTCACCCAATTTTGATTATAGCCAGAGAAGCCGTCTAGGAGAGAGAACCACTAAGCTCATGTGACCATTTGGATAATTTTATCAATCTATGGAAGCGGGTAGTGGTCCTTCAGTGAGGTCAGTTTTAGGTTATAGAAATCAACACAAAGGGGGATGTATCCATTATTATTTCTAATCGAAACAAGATTTGTGACCCAAGAAGAATTCTTGGTAGGATAGATGATTTTTACTTCCATTATCTTCAAGAGTTTGGCTCTCATCATAACCTTGATTTTTGGGTTGACCGGCCTCTATTTTTTTCTACAAGGTTTGACCCATTCTTCCTACTCTATGGTGTGGTAGATGATTTCTCTATCATACCCCTTCAGGTATTGGTAACACCAAGCAATGATGTTTGGGTATTATTTGCACAAGTCTTGAATCTACTCTAATTCCTCTAGGGTGCAGCCTGTTTTGACTTTGATCACTTTATCAGGCTTGAGCTCCAGATATTTGTGCTACCTGGCATCCACTTAGATATGGTGAGATATAGTTCTATCATTCTAATAAAATAGAATTTCTAGGGTAATAAGTCCTTTAGGTACATGGTTATTTTTCAATTGTATCAACCCCTCATATTGCTCATCATCAGGGTCTCTACCTTCAATGGTACTAGCTTCATGAATCAAAAAATTGATGATCTACTAATCACAGTCGAACACCTACCAGTGGGTGTCCCTATTAGGCACATAAGGCCTATAAATAGTTCTTACCACCTTAGGATTATATATTGTGTCATTATCCAAGGAGTATCTAGATTTGATAGATGTTAAGACATCTGTGTATTTATTTTTCTTGCAGGAGATAGCTTAAACATTGAGGGCTTCAAATGACTCCAACAAGTCCCAGACCTGATTGCAGTAAGCCTTGATAAAGTGCTTTTTTTAGGAGCACTTGTTGGTGATATGCTTGCATACCATATTTGAATCTCCAAATATTTATAGCTACTTTATCCCCAAATTTTTTTCCTTCTTCAACCCTAAACAAAGGGCTTCATATTCAGCCTCATTATTAGTGCAACTCTAGGCCATCCTGTAGCAATAATATTTCTATTCTATCAAGGGTGAAATAAGAATAACCCCTACTCTAGCACCATTCTTGCATTAGTAACCATTAAAGTATAACTTCCATAGCTCATTAGAGGTAAGGCCTATATCTTCTTTTACCGTCTCCTTCAGGTTTTTGGGTTGGATGATGGAGTAGTAGCCTATGTCTAATTTGATCATGGCATTAAAGTTAAACAAGGAGAAATTATCCTCCACTCATAGCTCTTCTATTGTATCTTCCACCAAGTCTACCCCTTTTAGATATTTTATCATCAGGTGAACTGATTCATCCTACTATCTCTCTTCGTGTATCTTTTCAACTAGGAAAGTGGAGGGTTTTTCATTATAGATCTTCACTTTCCTCCCTTTGAATGGGACCTACATATGTGAGTAGTCAAGCAAAAAATATCCACCCAGCTTGGTGGTGAACTCCCTTGAGAGGCACATGCTGAAGTAGAGTTCCAGGTCAACGATCACAACCTCTTAAATCATGATAAAATGTGGTGTGTTATGTAGCTGGATAGGGATATCCTTGATGATACCCATTATTTTCATAGGAGTACCGTCTAGCTGAAGTATGCCTTGGATGCTCCATGTATACTCCATGATGATATATTTGCAAAATACCCTTGGCATAACGGTGGTTGATGTGCCAAAATCAATCATGCAATTGTGCATCACACACCCCTCCATCCGTAGAGACAAGTAGAACGATGGTGGTATATTTTTTCTATGATTGAATTAGTTAAAGACTGAGCTAACATAGGTTGCGATGGCTTTCCTCCTTTGACAAACTTTAGAGATTCTTGCAACAAGTCCACCTGAATAGGGAGCTATAGGGCATCGTACATGCTTATCTTGGCCAGGATATTTAGTTCATTAATGATATTGTAGGCTAGAGAAGCAGACCCTTCTATTTATTTCACTGGCTTGTACTTGGTGCAGTACTACTACATCACCTCAATCCTTTACCGCTTTTTCAAATATGGGTACTTGAGTTTCTCTCGAGCTTGCTCTTTGGTTTTAGCTAGAGTTTGGGCTACTACAACCTTCACAGGTGGTCACTTCTCTTTTACTCACGGGGGCAAAGGAACCTTGTCAGGAGCAAGTCCACCGAAGCTATAGGGCATCGTACATGCTTATCTTGGTTGGGATCTTCTTTAGTTCATCAACGATATTGTAGGTTAGAGAAGTAGAACCTTCCATTTATTTCACTGGATCATACTTAGTGTAAAACTACTATGTCACCTCAACCCTTTGCTACTTTGTTAAATATGGGTACTTGATTTTCTATTGAGCTTGCTCTTTGGTTTCAGCTAGAGTTTGGGCTACTACAGCCTTCACCGGTGGTGGCTTCTCTTTTACTAGCGATGGCAAAGAAACATTATCAGGAGCTTTCAAAAGGGGCTGCTCTTTTTCTCTTCTGGTATACACCTTTAAGGGTTGCATCTAAGTAGTGTCCACTTCGATTGGCTTCTTACCATCCTTAGTCATAATTGACACAAGATCCTCCTATGAGATCATAAAATTGTGATTCGCATCTCTAGTCATATTAACTTGATCATCCAAGTTGCTGCTTTCTAGAGTTTGGGCATAATGCTAATGAAGCATGCAACTATCTTCCCCATGAGGGTTATTACAAGTGGAGCACCAATGCAAGTAGTCTGAAGTACTCGACTCTTCATTGATAGTAGCATTCCTTGTTGGAGGCCTACTGGCTTGAGCCGCTTGGTCTCTTATCAGTACCAGAGGAGGATATGGTCTCCTAGGGATGAACTCCTATTGAGCATACTTCTTCTTAATAACAACCATGTCATTGTACAGTGTTTGGTAGATAGAAGCAAGAGACTAGACTTCTTGTAGTATTTTAGCCTGCACATAATTGGCTAGAGGCATTGATTGTTCTGGTTGAGGTAATGGCACCAATGATGGGGCTGGGGTTAACATCGAGTATTTTGGAGGAGTAGGGAGTGGTGGATACTGTAGGGAGGATGGAACTTGTGGTGCCTATGGAGTGGGGAAATGCACTTAAGGAGCTCTAAATTGTAAAAACCATTGGCGTGGGATTCCACAATGAATTCTGGTATATGAGAGATGTGGAGGGTGGTTGGGATGATGCACTAGGATACTATGATTGAGGAAAATTAGGGTAAATAGGTTCTAGCATCCTAGGTGTAAGTCTAATTATAGCAATCAGGTCTAGCTCTACGTTTTGGGCCAACTCGTACAACTCAAGGAAAGTGTTGATATTCGAAAACTTAATTATCATACTGATATCCAAGATGAAGGCTTTGAGGAAATAATAGGCTGCTTGTCCAATGGTTGGTCATATTTTTATGGGTACTCTTTACCAGGACCTTGCAAACCTTACATTAATTTTTGTTATCTCCTCATGTGGATGTCATTGGATAGTTTTAAACTGATGCAACAAAGATGACAGATCCATGGAATCATTGAATCCCTTCACTAGTTACCCTGCCAACTGACTCCACCTAGTGATAGTGCCAGACTTCAAGTATCTATACCAATAGAGGAGCTTTCCATGCAGAGACAATGCTAGTAGCTAGACCATAACACTTTCATTAGTGATTTTATGAAGTAAAACTAGGGAAATAATGTATTGGATGTGTTCGTAGGTCATCTTCCATGTACCATCGTATGTGGGTATGGCCTTCAAAGAAATAGTAGGAATGATAGCTTGTCTAACTAGATTGAAAGGTACTATAGAATTCCAGGCTAGAAATAACTTAGGAGCAATCGAAGCAACAAACGGTTGATTTTTTTGTTGATTCTATGGTTGGTTTTGTTGCTAATTCTGCTGCTATTGATTCTAATTTGGTGGCATGTTTTCCATGTTCACATTTGTTTTGGGCTGAACAAGTGTCCCAAAAACAACTAGCTACAAGTTAGGCTGGACTAGATCATCCTGATAGTTTGGAGTGTTTAGAGGATCTTGCTCAGTAGTTACATCTTCTAATGGAAATAATTCATTTAAAGGAATACTAGATCAAACTAGCTTGGGATTCTCTCTAAAGGCAGTGATATCAAGATCATAGAACTTAGGCTCTTCTTGCATGTGTCTAACTCTTCATATTGTATGCATGAAGGGCTTGAAAGCTTGGACCGATCTTTGAGACTCAAAAAGTATTTAGGTTCAATAGATTCACCAGGTGTTGAGGTTTGACAACACTGAAGCAAACACTGCTACTTCAATATTTCTTATGAGGTGGAACACTTTTGGTCCCATTGGGGATGGAAAAGAAACTGTTGGTTATAAATCTACCACTTAGGAAAGTATTTTGGTATTTTGCACCCTAGACCCACTCAATAGATTGAAAGGCTAGAAGGAAGGGATTCCTTATGTTCCAATATCCAAAGAAGGTCGGTTCCTATACTAATCTACTTGAAATTTGAGATAAGGGGATTGGAAAGGGATTGTAAAATACATAAGAAATGTAAATAACATGCAGTTATGGTGGGAAAGAACAAGCAACATGATTACTGGCTAATATCCAAACCAACAACAATCAAAACAAAACATGTAATAGAAACCAACACTGTGATTCCTTCCTATGTATCCTTCATTTAGTATTCCAAATTCACTTAATTGCCAATGCCCTAATCCAAAGTTTAGAATTAAAGCAATCAAAAAAATAAATGAACATGAAGCAGAAATACTTGCAAAAGGCAACATAAAAGAAAGAGATAAATGTCAGAGCCAAGTATGCTTTGTATTTTGAAGCAAGTTTTTTATTACATTAAATTTCTTAGAAATATGTTCCCCCTCTTTTATAATGAAAGCACACTGCTATTTATAGCATAAAATTCCTCCAATTACATTGATGCATAGAACCCAAAAGTGCAATTTTTTTTTAGATTTGACCCTTGCTGACTGTGAGCAATACGTGTATTAATGTTAACCTAAATTTGGTATGAATTTGGATAGATCTAGTGGTTGAGAAGGCACATATAATTAATGTAGTAGGTGTAGTACAATCTACTATTAAATACCTACTCTTAATACCCACCTACCCTATCCTTGCAATACATCTTCAGCTCTATTCTTACTGGCTTGAATCTCAAAATTTGGATATTTTTTATCCTTGGCCTGAGGTTTGCTAAATTGGGGAGGAGGCAACAAGGGTTGCTCAAAAAGAAGAGTGATCTTGAGAGGCGCTCTAGAATGGAGCGAACCTGGGGCGAGCATGATTGAGACAATTTCACGCTTTTGTATTTTTTTGCTCAAAGTCACTGAGTGGAGGGAGTGACGACGGGAGTTTCCAAGCAAGAGATCAACTGGTAGAAACCTACATCCATATGCCTTAGAAATTTTTTAAAACTCCTCACCCGTGGTCGCTGGAAAGAGTGGCAACGATGGAGATCACTACGATAAAGTGGTGACGATGGGAGTCATTGGAAAATGAAGTGACCAACGTCAATAACACTAATTTTTTTTTCTCACCCACCATAATTCGTTGAAAAGGAAGAGTGATGCAAGACGTCATTGGAATGTTGTAGTGATGATGGGAATCGCTCAAAAATAGAGCAACCGATGTTAACACTCCAAACCCTATAGTTGCTGATAATCATTGGAAAAATGGGTGATTATGGGAGTCTCTACCAAATGGAGCGACCGACGTTGACCAACACTTAGAAACTTTTTCAATTTTCCCCTTGTTGCCTATGGTCACTAGAAATTGAAGCAACGATGGGCGTCACTGGAAAAGCAGAGTGACCACAAGGTTTGCTCCAAAATGGAGTGAATCTCGTCAACAATATCTACCTTTGAAAATTTTCTTCTGCGTGTTGTTGAAGATGTTGAGGGTCACTAAGGGAGGTTGGTGAGGATGGAAATTCTCTAAAATGGAGCAAATTGTGAGAGGTCCACACTTAGACATTTTGTGACCTTTTCTTCGATGTTTAATGTCACCATAAATCACTGGGAAGGGAAGCAAAGCTGGGAATCATCACAAACATGGAACAACTCCCAGAATCACACAAAAAGAGAGTGAACAAGAGTGCTCCTACCTTAGGAAATTTTTGGGCTATTCCCAAGCCTTGGTGGAGCCTATTGAACACTGAGAAAATAAAATTAAAAATTGAAAACCTAAAGATTGCATGGAATAAGTTGCCAGGGAAGGAAGAAGGCAAGGATCTTATCCAAAAAGAGCAGCAGTATTTTTTCAAAATTTTCAAAACTTTTACCCCTTACAAAAGTGTGGCAATAGGTCCCTTGCTTCTATCTACATTATCGTAGCATCCTAGTCATCAACCACCTTGTCATCATCATTGTTTTCTAAATTTTGTGCAGTCCTATATACTTCTTGATAATGCACTCCTTATGGCATGCCTCATCAAAAATTACCTCTTCTATGGGCCGTTTTGTGTAAATAGACCCCACCAATGGTATCCACTATATCCACGTCGATGAATTCCATGAGCGTGCTCTATGCACTACATTTCCTTCATTCTTTTTGTTGTAGCATGTCCAAAAAATATACTGTACATATCTATTTCTCCTGGTCACTGCACTAAACAAAACAAATCCAAAAGGAGACCAAAAGGAGACTTTAACCAACTCACTAATAAAACCCAAAAGGAGACTTTAACAAACCAAAACAACCTATCAAAATTATCACTCAAATATGCTCAAGACTCTCAAAAACCAAAATTTTAAGGTGGTTCCCTATATTTGGGGTAAGTTGTAGAATGGCCACAATAAATGGTGAATATACTAGGGAATACTCCCGAGCATTTTGGATGAAGAACCTAGTTTTTAAAACAAACAAACCAAAGATCATAAAGAAATATACATTGTCTAGGAACATCCAAATAAAATGGGGGTAGACAAATTGAACCAAAAACACATGAATCATTGCTTTCTTAGTGTGTATAAATGTGAGTTCATTTTGTATGCTTGAAAAACATCTAAAATCCATCACCTGATTAGCATTGGGCTATGAAGTATTTCTCCTAATAATAATTTTATACATAGAGCCCTACTTCCAATCAGGCATCCATAGCCCCAGTAGAGTTTATCTACATTATCCATGATTTAATTAATATTTTTTAGTGCCTCATTTTTTGAACAAGATTTTTCTAGATAGAGCCCTACTACCATTTAGGCATCCATATCCCCAATAGAGTTTATCTATACCTGGTGACTTATTTTAGCATGTTTTCCATTATTTGCTTTTTTTATAAGGCCTTGCAAAAGTTTATGCACCACATGAGTTAGAGAATATTTTGAAGTCAAATATGGAGCATATTAGATTTTTGCCTTAATTTACAAACCAAAATGACTTCATACTTCCAAATTTCAAAGCATACCCTTTAATATGATGTGTTCATGTGTAGCTTTAACAAAATGATTTAGTATTTTGAAATTCACTATCTTAGCCCTAGAATCTAGGAGAGGTTATTAAACAACTTCATCCCATTTTCCTTGGTCCACATGATAGGTAATTCACCATACATATTAGTAGTGACGATGAAACATCACCCCAAGCAGAGGTACCAACCTCAAAATGTAAAACTCGTAAACCAAAAAATTGGAAAACAAACCCAAAACCCAACCTAATGAAAATTGACAAGAACAAAATAAAACTTGCCAAACCAACAATTAGGAACAACGCACAAAATGATAAAAATAAATCAAAATAAATAAAACTAAAGCTATATACAAGAATATACAATAATGTACAAGATGGTGAACAAAATAGACTATCACTTCCTTGGATCCCAAACATGATTAAAACATTTTAAAAGACCCATACTATGATATGCATGGCAAGCTTTATAGGAATATAGACAAAATAATACTAAGCCATAAAATGCAATAATCATTATATTTCCTCTCTCACCCCACCAATTTAATATATTTCTATTAGTAATACTATAGTGGAGTTTCAAATCATCAAATTGATAAGACAATAATTGATCTTCAATTCTATCTTATCTAGTCCTTAAAATGTAAATTTCACAATTTGATTCATGCTTTAGAATTAGGTGTTTCTTTTCAAGTATGATATATTGCAAGTAGGAGCCTATTTCTATAAATTTCAAAGCCAAGTTATTTTCCACATATTTAGGCCAATCATGCTTATGTAACAATTTGCAAGCATCTAGGATATCTAGTAAATGAGGATCATTATAAGTTTTTACCCTAGATTGAATTTTTAATATTCTATGGTCATGATTCAAAAATTCAAGCATTATTCACATTTATTTTGTCTGACAAGACAAACTTATTATCAATGTAAGTAGAAACCAATTCTAGCTCTTTGCTAACCTCACATGGCAATTGATCATTAATCACATTTGAATCTAAAATTTCATGATGGAAATATTTACTTGGATCTTGGATAATAGAACATAAAGGTTTATATTTTACATTTTGCATATTTTCATTCGCCAAACCTTGGTGAGCATTTGTAATCTTTCCTTTTTCTTTATGAATTTCATCATCATCAAAAACCTGTTCAAAAATACCAAATTTAGGCACCCAATCAAATATATTCCATTATTTTCAAAACAAGAACCTAGATTCTCAAGATATGTGTCACATAACACCTTTCCAAGATCAATTGATTATGATGTTTCAAAATCCATATTTTTATTAGGATCATAAATAATATCAAACCCAAACCACTCAAGTTCTATAATTTCATTATTTTGAGATGGCATAGACATTGTAGAGCCAATAGGTGGATGAATATTTTTAATTTCTTTCCCCTCAAAGGGGACCAAAGCAAGTGGTTATCCTTATTTATCCATGGTAGTAGAATCATTGTCAATTTACAACACTTTATGAGATTCCAACCCTTCTTCCAAAACATTCTCAGATTGTACAAGACTTGTAATATCCTCATGTGAGAAAGCAATTTTATTATCTGGCATATCAATTGACACAAAATATTCATTATAAGGTTTGAAGTGAGCATATTCTTTCCATTTATTCCAAGAATCATGGTAATCATATTCCAAAATCAAGTTGTGATGCTCAACTACTTCTTCACCATCTTCCAATTTATCAACATGTTTCTCATCAAAATTACCTTCACCTTCCTTAGATGGTTCAATTATTTTTAAAAGTGGGCTACTATTTGTATTCAAGCTTGTAAGAGCACAATCCACATTTGTAACACATGATTCAATTTTATCATAATTTGGAAGGTGTGGGTTTTCTTGACCATCAATTTCAACAATCTCATCCAAAGTATCTTTCGAGAAAAAGTGGTAAAATTTTGTTGTCTTCAAATGCATTTATTGATTCTCTTTCAAATTTACTTTCTACCAATTTTAATGGCTTAAGGGTTTTTATAATGGGATCAATTTTTAAATTCATATTTCTATGATCATCCCAATCCTCCTTTGTGAATAATGATTCTAAACCCTTTCTTTCCCAAAAAAAAGGGTCATCATTTGGGACATATTGGAATTCCTGATCATTTTATTCAATAACTTTATTCCATTCTATGGAAGGTCCTGTCCTATCACATATCTCCATGCTAGTGAACTCTAGGAGTATTCCATCACTTGAAGTTTCATACATTTCAAAAAATGAATTAATCTTGATATTTTTATGGGCTTGTTCACCATAATTCTCATCGATGTACATTGGCTTTGAAACTTGCATCTCCTTTGGTATGATATGTAGGGTGGATATAACATTTGGATATTCATATTTGTCCCATTGATTGTTTATAGTAGACATCGTTGAAATGGCTTCAAAATGAAATCAAAACTACATAAGATGAAATATTAAAGCTCATTCTAGAGACCCGTGCATCTATTTTTGGAATTTTAAGTTCTTTTGATTTTTATTTTAATTACTAAAGTTAAAAAAAATGAGAAAATATGGTTAGAAAATTAAAAAAAAAAAATTGAAAACATTAAAAAAAATTCAAAAAATGACCAAAGAGAACTACTGTAAATGGTTCCTCAATTTTGCAGAAAACATTAGATCCCAAATGCAAAAACAAGAACAAGGGTAGAACTGCTTACACACAATATAAGACTAGTCAAGGCTAGAGTCTAAGGATTAAAGCATGCATCAAAATATGTAAACAATGTAACCATATTGATGCATAAAACATCATCACATAATTCCAATGCATGTGGTGAAAAATATTCATTAAATATTTTTTATTGCCTTCAAAATCTATTTCCTGCATACAAGATGAGAACAGTTGAAATCCTTTCAACCATTTTCCTTTAATCCTGTTCCAAAACTACCAACATGTGGCTTTTCGAAAACAATCCAGCCCCCTAATTATTTTTCTAAGGAATATTTAAATTTTTTTAGTAATTGTTTGTTTTACCTCTCCAAGTACTATCCAATCAACCTATGTGTCTCTTTGCATTCCTTCTCTTTTCACAATACTCACTGAAACTTTTTAACCCCTTCCGACAAGCTATAATTTTCATAAATTTTTATAGAAATTATTTTCATCGTTTCAAATATATTGGTAACATTTATTCCATTATATTAGAAGGACATGGGCGATAGCTCAATGTCAAAATTTCTTTTTCTTTCAAGATATTATCATAATATTAAACCCCATCTTGTTGAAAATGCTCATGGTATGGGTGTTCTCTCATGACTCCTCTTGCAACATGTGTAGGTCACACATACTTCATAATTCATTTTCTATCACCCTGAGGTATTAGTAGCTGCACAATGCCAAAATAAAGGATTAATGCCTACTACATGCCTAGCCTTTGGTAACCACCACCTTAACTACACATGTGTTGCATAACTGATGTAAAATACCATGATTGTATTTTGGAGTAGGTTGGTTCGTATTTTGTGACCCCAAGTTTAAATCAACCTCCACAACATTGTTAGATAAAATATGAATTTCATCCTCTAGAGAAAATCCTCACTTTACATGATTTATTTTGAATCACATGCTATTCAGTGTAGTTTCTTGAATAGAACTATGCATTATTCATCCTAATTTCATTTAATAAAGACTTCTCCTCATCGATGTCGCACCCGTGGCTATCTATTACTTCTAAAATTACACACTGTATTAATGTTGCTCTCAAGATAAAATCATGGTGTAATGCTTCCCCTACATGGCATCGTCCATCCCAACTCTTGTTCGAGTCTGGCAATGTTGTGCTTTTCCAATGCCATTGCATCCCAACACTCACATTTGGGAGACAATGTCCATACTATACTCCATATTTGGTGTCTGGTACACGATACTTACTACAAATATCCCACATCAATGTGCTACATAGATACTTTCCCAATTTGTCCCTTTCTTCTATCTATATTATCGTGGCATCCCAGTCATCATCCACCTCATCGGTCATCATTATTTTCTTAGTTTTGTGCAATCCTATATACTTCCCAACAATGCACTCCTTATGGCCTACCTCATCAATAATTACCTCCTTCATGGGCCTCATTTTGTAAATACACCCCACCAATGGTATCCACTATATCCACGTCAATGAATACCATGACCATGCTCTACACACTGTATTTCATTCAAGATTTTGGTCATGGTACATGAAACAAATTTTTTGTACATCTCCATTTCTCCTAGTCACTACCATTATTTGATTTTGATAGTCTATTCTGAGTCATTCTACCAGATCCTCACCACTTCTACATTATGTCACCTTTTATTGTCATGAATTTATCATCTAGGTATGTTTGGATCCTTCCTTGTCATGTTGTCTGAGCTGATTGTATCATAGATCTAGAATTCCTAACACATGGGATCATCCACCTTGGTTTATTAATCCCATTTATCTCATTCAACCATGTGTGTCTACCTATGTCATTTGTGTCATCGTATCTCACCACCTTGAATGCCACCTCAAGTCAAGCTATCATTCAAATCAATCCAACCATGGGTCTATCCACTAGATCTAACCCATATGCTACTTACGCTAGTCATCGACTATCCATATCATTCAATAGTTATAATCCACATAGTATGGGGAACGTTTCACTGAAAGTGGTCATCATCAACCCAAAACATAAAAAATTTACCCAAATCAAACTTATAAATCAAATCAAACCCAAAAGGAGACTTTAACCAACCAAAACAACCTATCAAAATTATCACTCAAATACACTCAAGACTCTCAAAAACCAAAATTTTAAGGTGGGTCCCCATATTTGGGGCTACTTGTGGAATGGACACAACAAATGGCAACTCTGTTAGGGAATGCTCCTGAGTATTTTGGATGAAGAACCTAGTTCTAAAAATAAATAAACCAAATATCATAAATAAATATACATTTTCTAGCAACAATCAAAGAAGATGGGGGCAAATAACTTCAACTAGAAACACATGAATTATTGCTTGCTTAGTGTGTGTAAATATGAGTTCATTTTGCATGCTTAGAAAATATCTGGACTCCATCACCTGATTAATATTAGGATATGAAGTATTTATCCCAACAAGAATTTTATAGACAGAGCCCTACTACCAATCAAGCATCCATACCCTCTGTAGAGTTTATCTACATTATCCATGGTTTAATTGATATTTTGCAATACCTCTTTTTTTGAAAAAGTTTTTTTCTAAATAGAGCCTATTACCAGCCAAGCGTCCATAGACCCGGTAGAGTTTATCTAGACCTGGTGATTGATTTTAGTGTGTTTTCCATTACTTGCTTTTTTTAGAAGGCCTTGGAAAATATTATGCACCACATGGGTTAGAAAATATTTTGAAGTTAGAGATGGATTATATTAGATTTTTGCCTTAATTTACAAACCAAAATTATTTCATCCTTCTAGATTTCAAAACATGCCCTTTAATATGGTTTTTTTGTGTGTAGCTTTAGAAAAATGATTCAGTATTCCAAAATTCACTATTTTAGCCCTAGAATATAGGAGAGGTTACTAAACAACTTCATCCCCTTTTCCTTGGTCCACATGATAGCAAATCAGCCTACATGAAAAAGAAGCACAAAAATGGTCAAGAGGACATTATTAGTGACCACAAAACATCACCTTAAGTAGAGGGACCAACCTCAAAATGCAAAACTTGCAAACCAAAAACTTGGGAAACAAACCCAAAACCAAACCTAATAAAAATTGACAAGAACAAAACAAAAATTGCCAAACCAACAATTAGGAACAATGTACAAAATAAAAAAACTAAATCAAAAACAGTAAAACCAAAGCTATATACAAGAATATACAATAATGTATAAGATGATGCACAAAATAGGCTATCACTTCCCTAGATACCAAGCATGATTAACACATTTTGAAAGACATATACTATGATATGCATGCCAAACTTTATAGGAATCTATACAATACAAGATTAAGCCATAAAATACAACAATAATTATTCTACCTCTCACCCCACCAATTTAATCTAGTTCCATTAGTAATACCATAGTGGATTTTCAAATCATGAAATTGATAAGACAATAATTGATCTTCAATTCTATCTTGTCTATTATTTAAAATGTAAATTTCATAATTCGATTCATGCTTTAGAATTAGGCTTTTCTTTTCAAGTATGAGATCTTGCAAGTAGGAGCCTATTTCTATAAATTTCAAAGCCAAGTTATTTTCCACATCTTTAGGCTAATCATGCTTATGTAACAATTTGCAAGCATCTAAGATATCTACTAAATGAGGATCATTATAAGTTTTTACCGTAGATTGAATTTTTAATATTATATGGATATGATTCAACAATTCAAGCATATTCACATTTGTTTTGTTTGACAAGACAAAATTATTAGCAATGTAAGTAGAAACTAATTCTAGATATTTGCTAACCTCACATGGCTCTTGATAATTAATCACATTTGACACTATATTGTCTAATTTTGATAATATGTACTGAGTCATTATGCCATATCCTCACCACTTCTACACCATACCACCTTTTATTGTCATGAAGTTCTCATCCAAGTATATTTGGAGCCTTCCCTGTTATGTTGTTCGAGCTGACCACATCACAGATATAGACTCCCTACCACATGGGCTTATCCGCCTTGGTTTTGTAATCCTATTTATATCATTCTACCATGTGTGTTTATCTGTATCACCTGCATCATTGTATCTCACTACCTCGAATGCCACCTTAATTATGGCTACCATTCAAATCAACCCAATCATGGGTCTATCCATTGGGTCTAACCCATCTGCAACATACTCTCATCATAGACTATCCACATCATTTTATAGTTATAATCCACATAGTACAGGGAAAATTTCACTGACAGTGGTCATCGTCGACCTTCCAGCCATCCACCATGCTAAGGATCCATGACTATGTATTCCTGCACAATAGATTTATTAATTATATCTCTTAAGGCCTAAATCCTTTAATTCTAATAATAAAGAATTCTCACACACAAAGATTAAAGTTAAAGCCACTCATGCAAAATAAATTTTCATTTTGTTTTATTTATTTACTTTTATTTATTATCATTATCGTAATATTATACATATAAATATATAAATATATTTATATTATTTAGTTAAATATCTTTTTTGTTTCATATATATATAATATATATGTATTTTATATTTTTTAATTTTAATTTGATTTAGATAATTTTAAAGTATTTGGATTAATTTAATTCAAGGTATTAAAATTAACCCAAAACATTACAAAGTTACCCAAATCACTAAACATATCAAAGCAAACCCAAAAGGATACTTTAACCAACCAAAACAACCTATCAAAATTATCACTCAAAGACACTGAAGACTCTCAAAAACCAAAATTTTAAGGTGGGTCCCCATATTTGGGGCTAGTTGTGGAATGGCCACAACAAATGACAACTCTACTAGGGAATACTCCTGAGTATTTCGGATGAAGAACCCAGTTCTAAAAATAAATAAATCAAAGACCAGAAAGAAATATACATTGTCTAGCAACAATTAAAGAATATGGGGGTAGACAACTTCAACTAGAAATACATGAATCATTGCTTACTTAGTGTGTGTAAATATGAGTTCATTTTGCATTCTTAAAAAAAATCCAGACTCCATCACCTGATTAACATTAGGCTATGAAGTATTGCTCCCAACAAGAATTTTATAGATAGAGCCCTACTACCCGTCAGACATCCATAGCCTTGGTAGAGTTTATCTACATTACCCATGGTTTAATTGATATTTTGCAATACCTTTTTTTTTAACAAGCTTTGTCTAGATAGAGCCTACTACCATTCAAGCGTCCATAGGCCCGGTAGAGTTTATCTAGACCTGGTGATTAATTTTAGTATGTTTTCTATTGCTTGATTTTTTTTAGAAGGCCTTGCAAAATATTATGCACCACATGGGTTAGAAAATATTTTGAAGTCAGAGATGAAGTATATTAGATTTTTACCTTAATTTACAAACCAAAATGATTTCATCCTTCTAGATTTCAAAGCATGCCCTTTAATATGATGTTTTTGTGTGTAGCTTTAGAAAAATGATTCAGTATTCCAAAATTCACCATCTTAGCCCTAGAGTCTAGGAGATGTTACTAAACAACTTCATCCCCTTTTCCTTGGTCCAGATGATAGGCAATTCAGCCTACATGAAAAAGGAGAAAAAAAATGGTCAAGAGGCCATTAGTAGCGACCATAAAACATCACCTCAAGTAGAGGGACCAACCTCAAAATGCAAAACTTGCAAACCAAAAACTTGGGAAACAAACCCAAAATCCAACCTAATGAAAATTTACAAGAACAAAATAAAACTTGCCAAACCAACAATTAGGAACAACATACAAAATGATAATACTAAATAAAAAATAATAAAACCAAATCTATATACAAGAATATACAATAATGTACAATATGGTGCACAAAATAGGTTATCACTTCCTTGGATCCCAAATATGATTAACACATTTTTAAAGACACATACTATGATATGCATGCCAAGCTTTATAGAAATATAGCCAATACAATATTAAGCCATAAAATACAAAAATCATTATTTTACCTCCCACCCCACCAATTTAATCTAGTTCTATTAGTAATACCATAGTGGATTTTCAAATTATTAAATTGATAAGACAATAATTGATCTACAATTCGATTCAAGATTTAGAATTAGGCTTTTATTTTAATGTATGAGATCTTGCAAGTAGGAGCCTATTTCTATAAATTTCAAAGCCAAGTTATTTTCCACGTCTTTAGGCCAATGATGGTTATGTAACAATTTTCAAGCATCTAGGATATCTACTAAATGAGGATCATTATAAGTTTTATCATAGGTTGAATTTTTAATATTATATGGATATGATTCAACAATTCAAGCGTATTCACTTTTGTTTCATTTGATAAGATAAACTTATTAGCAATGTAAGTAGAAACTAATTCTATCTCTTTGCTAACCTCACATGGCATTTGATCATTAATTACATTTGACACTACATTGTATAATTTTGATAATATGTACTGAGTCATTCTGCCATATCCTCACCACTTCTACACCATGCCATATCCAAGTATATTTGGATCCTTCCCTATTATGTTGTTCGAGATGATCGTATCATAGATCTAGACTTCCTGCCATGTGGGCTCATCTGCCTTGGTTTGGTAATCCTATTTATCTCATTCTACCATGTGCGTTTGCATGTATCACCTGCATCATTGCATATTGCTACCTCGAATTCCACCTCAAGTATGGCTACCATCTGAATAAACCCATCCATGGGTCTATCCACTGGGTCTAACCTATCTGCAATATACTCTAGTCACAGACTATCCACATCATTTGATAGTTATAATCCACATAGTACGGGGAATATTTCATTGATAGTGGTCATCATCGACCTTCCAACCATCCACCATGCTAAAGATCCATGACTATGTATTCCTGCACATAATAGATATATTAATTAGAGCTCTTAAGACCTAAATCCTTTAATTCTAATAATAAAAAATTCTCACACTCAAAGATTAAAGGTAAAGACACTCATGCAAAACAATTTTTCATTTTGTTTTATTTATTTAATTATTATTATTATTATTATTATTATTATTATTATTATTATTATATTATACATATAAATATATATATATATATATATCTATATATATATATCTTTTTTGTTTCATATATATATGTAATTTATATTTTTTAAATTTTAATTTGATTTAGATAATTTTAAATTATTTGGATTAATTTAATTCAAAGTATTAAAATTAACCCAAAACATTACAAAGTTACCCAAATCACTAAACATATCAAAGAAAACCCAAAAGGATACTTTAACCAACCAAAAAAACCTTTCAAAATTACCACTCAAAGATGCTCAAGACTCTCAAAAACCAAAATTTTAAGGTGGGTCCCCATATTTTGGGCTAGTTGTGCAATTGCCACAACAAATGGCGACTCTATTGGGGAATGCTCCTAAGCATTTTGGATGAATAAATCAGTTCTAAAAATAAACAAATCAAATATTATAAATAAATATACATTGTCTAGCAACATCCAAAGAAGATGGGAGTAGACAACTTCAACTGGAAACACATGAATCATTGCTTCCTTTTGTGTAAATGTGAGTTCATTTTGCATGCTTGAAAAAAATCTAAACTCCATCACCTGATTAACATTAGGCTATGAAGTATTGCTCCCAACAAGAATTTTATAGATAGATCCCTACTTCTAGTCAAACATCCATAGTCCCGGTAGAGTTTATCTACATTACCCATGGTTTAATTGATATTTTGTAGTACCTATTTTTTTGAACAAGCTTTGTCTAGATAGAGCCCTACTTCCAGTCAGGCGTTCATAGCCTAGGTGGAGTTTATCTAGACATGGTGACTAAATTTTAGTGTGTTTTCCATTGCTTGCTTTGTTTTAGAAGGCCTTGCAAATGTTTATGCACCACATGGGTTAGAGAATATTTTGAATTCAGAGATGGGGAATATTATATTTTCATCTTAATTTACAAACCAAAATGACTTCATCCTTCTATATTTCAAAGCATGCCATTTAATATGATGTATTTGTGTGTAGCTTTAGCAAAATGATTCAGTATTCCAAAATTTATTATCTTAGCCCCAAAATCTAAAAGAGGTTACTAAACAACTTCATCACCTTTTCCATGGTCCACATGATAGGCAATTCACCCTACATGACAAAGGAGCACAAAAAATGATCAAGAGGAAATTAGTAGCAAATAACGAAACATCACCTCAAGTAGAGGGACCAACTTCAAAATGCAAAACTCACAAACCAAAAATTTGTGAAACAATACCAAAACCCAACCTAATGAAAATTGATAAGAACAAAACAAAACATGCCAAACCAAAAATTAGGAATAATGTACAAAATGACAAAACTAAATCAAAAGAAATAAAACCAAAGCTATATACAAGAATATACTATAATGTACAAGATGGTGCATAAAATAAGCTATGACTTCCCTAGATTCCAAACACGATTAACACATTTTAAAATATCCATACTATGACATGCATGCCAGGATTTATTGGAATCTAGCCAATACAATATTAAGCCATAAAATGCAACAATCATTATTTTACCTCTCTCACCCCACCAATTTAATCTAGTTACATTAGTAATACCATAGTGGAGTTTCAAATCATTAAATTGATAAGACAATAATTGATCTTCAATTCTATTTTGTCTATTCCTTAAAATACAAAATTCACAATTCAATTCATGATTTAGAATTAGGCTTTTCTTTTCAAGTGTGAGATCTTTCAAGTAGGAGCCTATTTCTATAATTTCAAAGCCAAGTTATTTTCCACATATTTAGGCCAATTATGCTTATGTAAAAATTTACAAGCATCTAGGATATCTACTAAATGAGGATCATTATAATTTTTTACCATAGATTGAATTTTTAATATTCTATGGATATGATTCAAAAATTCAAGTATATTCACATTTGTTTTGTTTGAAAAGATAAAATTATTAGCAATGTAAGTAGAAACCAATTCTATCTCTTTGCTAACCTCACACGACACTTGATCATTAATCACATTTGAATCTAAAATTTCATAATGCAATGTTTTACCTAGATCTTGGATAATGGAACATAAATATTTAGATTTTACTTTTACATATTTTCATTTGCCAAACCTTGGTGAGCATTTGTAATCTTTCCTTTTTCTTTATGACTTTCATCATCATCAAATACCTATTAAAAATACCAAAGTTAGGCACCCAATAAAAAATATTTCCATATTTTTTAAAACAAGAACCTAGCTTCTCAAGATATGTGTCACATAACACCTTTCCATGATCAATGGGTTGAGTTATTTCAAAATCTACATTTTCATTAGGGTCATCAATAATATCAAACCCAAACCACTCAGGTTATGGAATTTCCTCAGTTTGATATGGCATAGACATTGTAGAGCCAATAGGTGGATGAATATTTTTAATTTCTTACCCCTCAAAGGGGACAAAAGCAAGTGGTTCTCCTTCTTTATCCATGGTAGTAGAATCATTATTATTTTCCAACACTTTATGAGATTCCAACCCTTCTTCAAAAATATTCTTAGATTGTATAAGACTTGTAATATCCTCATGTGAGAAAGCAATTGTATTATCTTGCACATCAATTGAAACAAAAAATTCATTAGAAGGTTTGGAGAGAGCATATTATTACCATTTCTCCCAAGAATCATAGTAATCATCTTCCGAAATCAAGTTTTGATGCTCCACTACTTCACCATTTTCCAATTCATCAATGTGTTTCTCATAAAATTTACCTTCACCTTCCTTATATGGTTCAATTATTTTTAAAAGTGGGCTACTCTTTGTATTCAAGCTTGCAATATCACAATCCACATTTGTAACCCATGATTCAATTTTCTCACAATTTGGAAGGTGTGGGTTTTCTTGACCATCTGCTTCAACAATCTCATCCAAAGTGTCTTTCGAGAACAAGTATTGAAATTTAGTTATGTCTTCTAATTCATTTATTGATTCTTTTTCAAACTCAATTTTTACATTCATATTTATATGATCATACCAATACTCCTTTATGAATAATGATTCTAAACCATTTCTTTCCCAAACAAAAGGATCATCATTTAGGATGTATTGGAATTCCTGATCATTTATTTCAATCAATTCATTCCATTCTATGGAAGGTCCTATCCTATCACATATCTCCATGGTAGTTAACTCTAGGAATCTTCCATCACTTGAAGTTTCATACATTCTAAAAAATGAAACTTGCATCGGTGTACATTGGCTTGTTCATCATAATTCTCATTGGTGTACATTGGCTTTGAAACTTGTATCTCCTCTGGTATGATGACTAGGGTGGATATAACATTTGGATATTCATATTTATCCTATTGATTGTTTACATTTGACATCATTGAATTAGAGGGTACTAGATTAGATGATTGGTGTAGGTTGACTTCAACAACTCCTAAAAAATAATCTCTCATGGGAAAATGTTAAACCTCAACTCGACTCAGGGGTGAATTTTTATTTTTAGTCTTAGGGTTTCACAATGATAGCTTACCCCCATTAACATTTCTCAAATTCCACCATCGTTCTACCATAATTGCCTCATTGTAGTCCTTAGGCAAGGATGAATATTCAAGAAGCTTCCTTATAATTTTGGATATTGAGGGGTCTAAGGCTCCCATGTAAATTTTAAAGGCTTCATATTTTGATATGTTGTAATATTTTACAAATTCATTGTACAACCCATGGAACCTATCATTGAATTGTCTAATAGATTCATTAGGTTGCTTATAGATAGAGGTAAACTTATTTTGCAACATAACTGGGTCAACTTGATTTCCAAAATGATCAATAAATATTATTTCTAGTTGAGCCCAAGAAGTGATAACATATATAGGTAATTGGATATACCAACCCAATGCTATATCATCAAATGTGTATGAGAATAATCTACAAGTAACATCCTTATGGAAATTTTACAAGTGAATTAACATGCTCTTGTAGATAGACAATCTCTATATGTATCCTAATGCCACATCTTGCCTAAACTATGATGCAATATCCAATACACTTTTAGGAATTTGATGGGGTATTCCAGGGATTTTTAAATGACTATAATGGTCACCTAACAAATATGTAATTCTTACTCTTATTTGATCAAATTTCTCCATTAATGAAACTCAAAGAATAACTTCATAACCAATTTTGTTATTCCAATAAAGATATCTTGCAAAGAAGCATGAAATGACTAACAATCCTCCAATTTTTCACATATAATTCATCATGTTAGCATCAATAAAAATATATGCATCAATTAAACCATAACATCAAATGATATTCTTCAGTTTGCAAATAGGTTAGCCTTAATACATCATCAATTAAAGAATTTTAGGATCAATGAAACTAATCTATATGTAAAAAAAACTTCGTTAGTAAGGACCAATACATTCAAATAAATCTTTCAAGTAACATGAACAATTTAGCATCTAAATAGCAATAAATTAAACCAATTCAGGCCCTCCTTCTAGCACCAATTCTATTGAGTGGAAATTTTTCCCAATTGTAAAATCACCATCACAGTCAAGATTTTGATTAGAAAACCCTCTCTTGCAAAGAAATAGAAATTTCTCCAAGGTTCACTTTACTTAAGTGCTAAGAATACCTTAGTAGTTTGCAAGTAACTATTAACAAGGGGCCTGTGTTAATTAATTTTACTATGCTATGCTAGTGATTGTTCATGAAAATTAAAAGAAATAAAAATGTGATTGGCCCTTATATGACCATGATGTAAAGTGAATTAATTCCTTTTATATTAAAGTATTTTAGGTATATTTTATCTTCTTTTGATTAAGCATATTTTAAACAAGTTTTATCTTGCATTATTAGACCATTCTTTGAGCATAAAAGAGAAGACTAAAATCTATTTTTCAAAATGCAAAGTTTTAATGATGATTGGAATCATTTATTGTTGCTTTGAACATGAAAGTAAAATAATCTACATGAATAACTTGGTAAATGAAATAGCTTGTGACATATCATATAAATTACCCCTCTTTGATGAAATTATGATTTTCATAAAGAGAAGCTAATTTATTGCTTTAAATATAATAGCTTTGAAATGCCCCATAAATTACCTCCCTTTAATGAAATTATGATTTTCACAAAGGAAATTTAATTTATTGCTTGCAAAATGAAATGCAAATCTTAAAATTTGATTTACCTTCAAAATGTGCAATTAAGTCAAATTTCAAAATTATAAAATTCCTAATAAAATAGAAACTTTAAACAATTTTTATAATTTTAAAATGGCTTCAAACTGAAATCAAAACTGCATAAGATGAAAATTTAAAGCTTATTCTAGAGACCCGTGCATTACTTTTGGAATTTTGATTTATTTCTATTTTTATTTTAATTGACGAAGTTTAAAAAAAATGAGAAATAGGGTTAGAGAAATAAAAATAAAATAATCTAAAAACATGAAATATAAGTAGAAAATGACCAAAGAGAGCTACTGTAAATGGTTTCCCAATCCTAAAAAAACATTAGATCCCAAATGCAAAAACAAGAACCAAGTTAGACCTTTATACACACAATCTAATACTGGTCAAGGCGAGAGTCTAATGAGTAAAGCATGCATCAAAATATGTAAACAATGTAACAATATTGACGCATAAAACATTCTCACATAATTCCAATGCATATGGTGAAAACTATTCATTAAAGCTTTTTATTGCCTTAAAAATATATTTTTAGTATAAAATATGAGGATAATAGCTGAAATCCTTCCAACCATTTCCTCTTAATCTTGTTCCAAAACTTCAAGCATGTGGCTTTCCAAAAAAAATCTAGCCCCCTGATTCTGTTTCAAAGGTATATTTATAATGTTTTTAGTAACTGTTCATTTTCCCTCTCCAAAGACTATCCTATCAACCTATGTGTCTTTTTGCATTCATTCTCTTTTCACAATGCTCACTGAAACTTTGTAACCCCTTCCAACAAGCTTCAATTTTCATAAACTTTTATAAAATCATTTCCATCATTTCAAATATCTTTGTAACATTTATTCCATTATATTAAATGGACACGGGTGGTAGGTCAATGTAAAAATTTCTAACTTTACTTCCAAGATATTATCATAATATTAAACCCCATATTTTTGAAAATGCTCATGGTATGGGTGTTCTCTCATGACGCCTCTTGCTATATGTGTGGATCACACATACTTCATCATTCATTTTCTATCACCCTGGGGTATTAGTGATCATGCGATACCAAAATAAATATTTAATACCTACTGCACACTTGGCCTACTATAATCACCATATTAACTACACATGTGTTGCATAATCGATGTAAAATATCATGAATGTATTTTGGAGTATGTTGGTTCGTATATTATGACCTTGGGTTTAAATCAACCTCAATAGCACTATCAAATAAAATGTGAACTTCATCCACCAGAGCAAATCCTCACTCTACATGATCTATTTTGAATCACATGGTGGTAAGCATAGTTTCTTGAATAAAATTGCATGTCATTCATCATGATTTCATTCAATAACGACCTCTCCTCATCGATGCCACACCCATGGCAATATATTACTTCTAAAATTGTGTACTGTATTTATGTTGCTATCAAGATAAATTCACGATGTAATGCTTCCTCCACATGGAATCATTCATCCCAACCCCTATTTTATTTTGGTAATTTTTTGCTTTTCCAATGTTGTTGCATCCTAGCACTCATGTTTGGGAGACTACGCCCACATTGTACTCCATCTTTGATGCTTGATACATGGTACTTACTATGAATATCCCATGTTAGTGTTCTACATATCTACTTTCCCTATCCATACCTAGCTTCTATCTACATTATCATGGCATCCCAATCATCAACCACCTCATCAATCACTATCATTTTATCAATTTTATGCAGTCTTGTATACTTTCTGATAATGCGCTCCTTATGGCCTACCTCATAAGTAATTACCTCCTCCATGGGACCCATTGTGTAAATACACCGCACCAACGGTATCCACTATATCCACATCGATGAATGCCATGAGTGTGCTCTATGTACTGTATTTACTTCATTCTTTTGGTCGTAGCATGTCCAAAAAATATTATGTGCATCTCCATTTCTCTTGGTCACTACCACTATCTAGTTTTGACAATTTACACTGAGTCATTTTGCCAGATCCTCACCACTTCTACACTATGCTACCTTTTATTATCATGAAGTTCTCATGTAGGTATATTTGGAGCCTTCCTTATCACGTTGTTCAAGTTAACTGCATCACAGATCTAGGCTCTCTGTCACATGGGCTCATCCACCTTGGTTTGGTAATCCCATTTATCTTATTCTACCATGTGCATCTTCTTGTATCACTTGCATCAATACATATCACTTCCTTGAACACCACCTCAAGTTTGGATGCCATCCAAATCAACCCATCCATGGGTCTATCCACTGGGTATAACCCATCTGCAACATACTCTAGTCACAGACTATCCACATCATTTAATATTTATAATCCACATAGTATGGGGAACATTTCACTAACAGTGGTCATCATCGACCTTTCGGCCATCCACCATGCTAAGGATCCATGAATATGTATTATTACACATAATAGATATATTAATTAGATATTTTAAAGCCTAAATCCTTTAATTCTAATAATAAATAATTCTCATACATAAATATTAAAGATAAAGCCACTCATGCAAAACAATTTTTCGTTTTGTTTTATTTATTTAATTTTTTTTATTATTATTGTAATATTATACACATATATATATAATTTATTTATTTAAATATCATTTTTGTTTCATATATATATATATATATATATATATGTATGTATTTTATATATATATTTTTAATTTTAATTTGATTTAGATAATTTAAAATTATTTGGATTAATTTAATTCAAAGTATTAAAATTAACCCAAAACATTAAAAAGTTACCCAACTCACTAAACATATAAAAGCAAACCCAAAAGGAGACTTTAACTAAACAAAACAACCTATCAAAATTATCACTCAAATATGCTCAAGACTCTCAAAAACCAAAATTTTAAGGTGGGTCCCCATATTTGGTGCTAGTTGTGGAATTGCCACAACAAATGGTGACTCTATTGGGGAATGCTCCTAAGAATTTTGGATGAAAAATCCAGTTCTGAAAATAAATAAATCAAATATTAGAAAGAAAGATACATTATCAAGCAACATCCAAATAATATGGGGGTAGACAACCTTAATAAGAAACACATGAATCATTACTTGCTTAGTTTGTGTAAATGTGAGTTCATTTTGCATGCTTGAAAAACATCTGAACTCCAACACCTGATTTCAATTAGGCTAAGATGCATTTATCCCAACAAGAATTTTATAGATAGAGCCCTACTACCAGTCAAGCATCCATAACACAGGTAGAGTTTATCTATATTACCCATTGTTTAATTGATATTTTGCAGTAACTCATTTTTTTTAACAAGCTTTGTCTAGATATAGCCCTACTACCAGTCAGGTGTTCATAGTCCAGGTAGATTTTATCTAGACAGGATGACTGATTTTAGTGTGTTTTCCATTGCTTGCTTTTTTTTAAGAAGACCTTGCAGAGAACCTTGTTTCAACAGGTTATTTCGAGTTCTCAAGAAAACAAATTAGGAAAACCCCCTCAAGGGAGGGGGAGAGGAAGAAATCCCAAAAAATCTAAATGAAGTTCCTCACATGGAATGCGAGAGGCCTCAATGGCCTGCCCAAACACAAGGAAGTCGGTGTAATAAGAAATCAAGTGAATCCAACTATTATCATGTTGCAAGAAACAAAAATTGATGAGATTCAATAAAAAAAATAGCAAAAAAAATTTGGAGTCAAGGGGAGATGGTTTGCAAATTAGCCAGAGGAGCATCTAGAAGCCTTATGACTTTTTGGTATCCCCGGATAGTAGAAGGCACCATTATTTAGAAAGATGACAAGATTCTTAGTGTTTTATTTAAGTAAATAAATAGCAACAGGTCATGGATCCTTTCAAATATTTATGCCCCGACTTCAATTCAAGGGAGATATCTACTATGGGAGTACTTAGGCAATCTGAGTGAAATATTTCATAATGTCCCTTGGATTCTGGCTAGGGATTTTAACACTCTTATTTACCATTCAAACAAAATGGGTGGAAATGGACCACCTATAAGGAGCATGGATGAGTTCAATGACTTTGTGAACTCCAACATGTTGATGGATGTAAAACTTAGAGGAGCAAATTATACCTGGAGCAATCGACGGATAGGGTGTCATCTCATTCAAGAAAGGCTTGATAGGTTTTTCTATCAAAGGAGGCTACAACTTTGTTTGGTGATTCTACCCTACAAGCCCTTCCTAAAATTGCCTCTGATCATAATCCTATTTTGTTGGAGATCCCTAACTCTCTGTCCTTCAAGAAACCTTTTAGATTTCAATCTATGTGGATCAAAAATTCTAGTTTCAAAGATAACTTAAGTCAGTGGTGGCAGCATCCCGTTAGGGGTAGTGCAGCTTTTAAAATTGCTGGAAAATTAAAGTTTGTTAAGGAAAAGATTTGAACTTGGAATAAAGAGGTCTTTGGGAACCTCTTTGAAAATAAAAAATAGGTTGTTGAAATTTTGAAGATAATTGATCAGAGGATCCAACATGGTGATGCTGATGAAACTACTAGGCAAGAGGAATGAACAAAACTGGCAGAGTTTCATAATATTTTGGCCTGTGAGGAAATCTATTGGAGGAAAAAATCAAGGGCTCTTTGGTTGAAATATGGAGATTCAAATTCCAAGTTTTTTCACGTCACCACGCTTAGAAACAAAAGCAATAACAAGATAATTTAAAAAAAAAAAGCAAATGGTTCTATTACTCAAGACTTAACAGAAATCAGAAAGGAGGCAGTAACTTATTTCAATTCTATCCTTGGTCAGGAATTGTAGTGCAATGAGGAGGCCAAAGATATTCTCTTGCAATCCATTCCTAGCATAATAAATGAGGATATAAATCTTAATCTTCTAGCTCCATTTAATGATGAGGAAATTAAGGAAGCCTTATTTAGCATGGAGCCATACAAAGCCCCGAGACCCGACGATTTTCCCCCTCATTTCTATCAAAATTTTGGGACATCGTAAGTGAGGATGTAATTTCTACTATCAGAGAATTCCAATCAAGCAATAATATCCCAAAAGGTATCAACTCTACTTTTATTTCTCTAATTCCTAAGAAGCAAACCCCTGAATCTATGGCTGACTTCAGGCCAATCAGTTTGTGCAATGTTTCTTACAAGATCCTACCTAAATCCATTGCAAATAGAATGAGAGATATTTTGCCTCGCATCATAGATCCATGCCAGGGAAGCTCTGTCCAGGGTAAGTCAATCTTGGATGGAGTTATCACAGTTCATGAAGCTCTGCACTCTTCTCATAAGACTAACAGGTCTATTTTTTTCCTCAAGCTTGATATGAACAAAGCATTTGACAGGCTAAATTGGGACTTTCTGATTGTTGTCCTACTTAAGTTTGGTTTTCACCACCAATGGGTTAATTTGAACAAAGAATGTATTTCTAAAACATGGTTCTCAATTCTAGTTAATGGAAAAACTATTGGTTACTTTCAAAGTCACATAGGGATTCTATAGGGGGACCCTATCAACCTCATGTTATTCATAATTATGGTAGAAGCTTTAGGCAGAACCATAAAAAATGCTTGTAGTTCAAGGCTAATATTAGGAATCAAGGCAACATCTCTCACTAGGGTTGTTTCTCACCAACAATTCATCGATGATACCCTTATATTGACTAAGGCATCGGTGGTTGAGGCCAAAATAATTAAATACATCCTACAACTCTACGAGGATGCTGCTGGTCAAAAAGTTAATTTTAGTAAAAGCAAGTTATATTTCTTGAACAACCCCATTAAGAGGCAAGGAAAAATTTTAGGGTATGATATAGCAAACCTCCCCACTTCGTATCTTGGTCTCCCTATTTTCATTGGTTCTCCGAGAGAGTCAATGTGGGACATGGTTATTGAAAGAATTCAAAAAAACTTGTTGGATGGAAAGGTCATATTCTATCTCAAGTAGGAAAGATGACCCTCACTAAGGCCTCTCTTTAGAGAATTCCAGTCTATTTCCTCTCCATTTTCAAAGCCCCTATGAAGGTTTTCTAGAAAATTGAGAAAATCCAAAAAGAATTTTTATGGACTTGATTAGAGGAGAAAAAAAGGATACACCTTGTAGGATGGACCAAAGTGTGCAGACCCAGGTAAAATGGGGGCTTAAGTCTAAGGAGAATTGCTCATATAAATTTAGCTTTACTAGCTAAGCAGGCATGACATATCATTTCTGGTGAAGAAAATGAATGGAAAGCTATCATCAAACGAAAGTATCTTCAGAATATGGGATTTCTAAGTGACTCAGTTCCAATCAAAGGTTCTGCTTTTTGGAAAGCAATTATTAATTGTAAGGAAATCATCAAAAAAAGTTTAAGATGGGTTTTAGGCAATGGTGAGAGGATAAATTGCTGGAATGACAGGTGCGCTAAGGACGAACCACTGACGAAATATCCTAACTTAGCATGAATCAGAGATATCATAGAAGAACTCATTGGTATAAAAGTCTCTAATTATATGGTTGAGGACAGAGTTAGAATGAAGTGGAAACAAATAAGAATTCAGGAATTTCAAGCATAATCAAATGATCTTTGTAACATTATCAAGAAATAGTTTATCCCCATGAGACCCAAGGAAGATCAAGTGACCTGGGCTCCTACAAAAAATGGGTAGTTCACTGTTAAATCAGCTTACAAGCTTCTGCTTGATGACGAGGATTTTGTCCTCCAAAAGGACTTAGTTTGGATAAAAAATTTAATTCCAAAAATTGTAGTCTTTTCATGGCTGGTTATCCAAGGAAGAATTCTAACCATTGATAATATGATACGTAAAGGTATTTGTATCACTAATCGTTGTTATCTGTGCAGGGTTAATTGGGAGACCATTTATCACATTTTCCTTTAGTGCCCTTTTTCCTTGACTATCCTAAGTGGGGTTTTTTAGGCCTTCAATATTTCATGGGTTAAACCAGCCATCGTAATTGATTTGTTCGTTCAGTTTCCTTGCCTCTTTTCAAGCCAAAGACTTAGATACATATGGAAAAATTATCTCAATCACTATGTTTGGCAGGTGTGGTTAGAAAGGAACCATAGATTCTTTAATGAGTCTATCCATGATCATCAAACTATCATTTCCAGGATCCTATCCTTTGCCAACAAGAATGTGAACCTTATCCCTTTTGATAGTTGTAAACCTCATCTGCAGGAGACCACGATTGCTCAATATTTAAGCTTAACATTGTTATATGAGTCTGTGCCTAGGGTAGTCAATAGGGAAGGCACTGTAAGTTTGAAGGCTAGGAGTATTCCCATCTCTTTTTTGAATTGGACTCACAATAAAAATTATCCGAGCTGTCAGTATTCATGGATACTGCTTGGAAATACCATAAAGACTAATGGGGACAGTCACATGTCAGATAACATGGCTTCTAGTCGTCTTAGTAATTTGAGGTTGGTTGATAATCACAGGAAAGGAAAGAAATGACAATATAAGACTTCAAACCAAATCCACGTGGACCACTAGATAGCCATCACCATAAATCTAGCTAGCAGGTTCACTTCTCCAAGGTTGATTGGCCAAGATAGTATGTGGTACCAAAGCATGTCATATACGAAAGAAAGCAATTACCAAAGAATTATTAAGAGTAACTATCAATACAAAGCTTGTGGGAATTTTTTTCAGTACTCTTCTGTGTGTCTACAACTTTTTGTTTCTCCATTGTCTCAAGGAAGGGATCCGTGTCTATTTATTTTTTGTAATTATGATGCATGTGTGTTTTCTTGGGGTATACCAAAAATGTTGCATGGGAAGTTTCTTTTTGATAACAGATTATGTGCCTTATCGGATGTAATGGATTTGGCGGCATGTAGATTTTACATATATAGGATCCTTAGTAAGGATATGTTCATCAATAGCCCTGGGCTGATTTTTGTAAAAGGTTTTGGGTCAACCTGTAAAACCCAGTATTAATGTTGTAGTATCTTATCTACAAAAAAAAAATAAGACCTTGCAAAATTTTATGCACCACATGGGTTAGAGAATATTTTGAAGTCAGATATGGAGCATATTATAATTTTGTCTTAATTTACAAACCAAAATGACTTCATCCTTCTAGATTTCAAAGCATACCCTTTAATATGATGTATTTGTGTGCAGCTTTAGAAAAATGATTTAGTATTCCAAAATTCACTATCTTAGCCCCAAAATCTAAGAGAGGTTAGTAAACAACTTCATCACCTTTTCCATGGTCCACATGATAGGTAATTCACCCTACATGACAAAATGAGCACAAAAAATAACCTAGAGGTCATTAGTAGTGACCACAAAACATCGCCTCAAGCAGAGGGACCAAATTCAAAAAGCAAAACTCGTAAACCAAAAAACTTAGGAAACAAATCCAAAATCCAACCTAATAAAAATTGATAAGAACAAAACAAAACTTTCCAAACCAACAATTAAGAACAATGTACAAAATGATAAAACTAAATCAAAAGTAAAAAAACCAAAGCTATATACAAGAATATACAATAATATACAAGATGGTGCACAAAATAGGCTATCACTTCCCTAGATCCCAAACACGATTAACACTTTTAGAAAGGCACATACTATGATATGCATGCCAAGCTTTATACGAATCTAGAAAATACAAGATTAAGCCATAAAATACAACAATCGTTATTTTACCTCTCTCACCCCACCAATTTAATCTAGTTCCATTAGTAATACCATAGTGGAGTTTCAAATCATCAAATTGATAAGACAATAATTGATCTTCAATTATTTCTTGTCTATTCCTTAAAATGCAAATTTCACAATTTAATTCATGATTTAGAATTAGGCTTTTATTTTCAAATATGAGATCTTACAAATAGGAGCCTATTTCTATAAATTTCAAAGCCAAGTTATTTTCCACATATTTAGGCCAATCATGCTTATGTAATAATTTGCAAGCATCTAGGATATCTACTAAATGAAGATCATTTTAAGTTTTTATCCTATATTGAATTTTTAATATTCTATGGACATGACTCAATAATTCAAGCATATTCACATTTGTTTCATTTGACAAGACAAACTTATTATAAATGTAAGTAGAAATCAATTCTAGCTCTTTGCTAACCTCACATGGCACTTGATCATTAATCACATTTGAATCTAAAATTTTATGATGCAACATTTTACCTAGATCTCCCATAAGGGGTGTGAAGGTCCAAGGTTCAAATATTGAACCTCATTGGACTGAATGCTTATTCCTTTCGTGGTGCTTTCAGTGATGTAAAAGGTTTAAAATGATTATTGTATGGTGGTTACAAGGGTAAACGACATGAAGATCTATGTGGTGGATTCCAGGGTGGACACAACAAAATATTTTGGTAGCCATAAAAGCTATACAACCTACCCAAATTTATGGCGGCTACCGATTCCACCATGTAAATTAAAAAAAAAAAGCAAAATATTTTACCTGGATCTTGAATAATGGAACATAAAGGTTTAGATTTTACCTTTTGTATATTTTCATTTGCCAAAACTTGGTGAGCATTTGTAATATTTCATTTTTCTTCATAAATTTCATCATCATCAAATACCTGTTCAAAAATACCAAAATTAGGCACGGAGTCAAACATATTCCCAAATTTTTCAAAAAAAGAACCTAGCTTCTCAAGATATGTGTCACATAATAACTTTCCATGATCAATGGCTTAAGTTGTTTCAAAATCCACATTTTCACTAGGATCACCAATAATATCAAAACCAAACCACTCAAGTTTTGGAATTTCCTCATTTTGAGATGGCATAGACATTGTAGAAATAATAGGTGGATGAAGATTTTTAATTTCTTGCCCTTCAAAGGGGACCAAAGCAAGTGATTCTCCTTCTTTATCCTTGGTAGTAGAATCATGATCATATTCCAACACTTTATGAGATTCCAACCCTTCTTCCAAAACATTCTTAGATTGTACAAGACTTGTAATATCCACATATGAGAAACAAATTGTATTACCATGCATATAAATTGACACGAAAAGTTAATTATAAGGTTTGGAGTGAGTATATTCTTCCCATTTCTCCCAAGAATCATAGTAATAATCTTTCAAAATCAAGTTGTGATGCTCAACTACTTATTCACCATATTCCAATTCATCAACATGTTTCGCATCAAATTTACCTTCATCTTCCTTAGATGGTTCAATTATTTTCAAAAGTGGGCTACTCTTTGTATTCAATATTGTAAGATCACAATCCACATTTGCAACCCATGATTCAATTTTATCACAATTTGGAAGGTGTGCGTTTTCTTGACCATCTATTTCAACAATATCATCCAAAGTGTCTTTCGAGAACAAGTGGTGAAATTTTGTTATATCTTCAAATTCATTTATTGATGCTCTTTCAAACTCACTTTCTACCAATCTTGATGGTTTAGGGATTTCAATAATGAGATCAATTTTACATTCAACTTTCTATGATCATCCTAATCCTCCTTTGTGAATAATGATTCTAAACCCTTTATTTCCCAAATAGACTATTGGCATTCTTGGTCATTTATTTCAATCACTTCATTCCATTCTATATAAGGTCTTGTGCTATCACATATATCCATGCTAGTTAACTCTAGGACTCTTCCATCACTTGAAGGTTCATACATTCTAAAAATGAATTATTCTCAATATTTTGATGAGCTTGTTCACCATAATTACCATCGGTGTACATTGGTTTTAAAACTTGCATCTTCTATGGTATGATGTCTAGGGTGGATACAATATTTATACATTCATCATTGTCCCATTGATTTTTTACATTAGATATCATTGAATTAAAGGATACTAGATTAGATGGTTGGTGTAGGTTGGCTTCAATAACTCCTAAAAAATAAACTCTCATGGTAAAATGTTGCACCTCAACTTGACTCAGGGGTGACTTTTGATTTTTAGCCTTAGGGTTATGTAGTGATAGCTTACCTCCATTAATATTTCTCAAATCCCACCATCGTTCTACTATAATTGCCTCATTGTAGGCCTTAGGCAAGGATGAATCTTTAAGAAATTTCCTTAGAAATTTGGATATTGAGAGGTCTAAGTCTCCCATGTAAATTTTAAAGGCTTCATATTCTGATATGTTGTAATGTTTCACCACTGTAGTGTACAACCCATGAAACCTATCATTGAATTATCTCATGAATTCATTAGGTTGCTTAGAGATAGAGGTAAACTAATTTTGCAACATAACTGGGTCAACTTGATTTCCAAAATGGTCAAGAAATGTTGTTTCTAGTTAGGCTCAAGAAGTGATGATGTCTATAGGTAACTGTATATACCAAACCAATGCTATATCATCCAATGTGTATGAGAATAACCTACAAGCAACATCCTCATGGAAAATATGCAAGTGAATTAACATGCTTTTGTAGATAGACAATCTTTGTATGTGTTCTAATGCCACATCTTGCCTAAACTATGGTGCAAAATCTAGTACACTTTTAGGAATTTGATGGGGTATTCTAGGCATGTTTAAACAACTATAATGATCACCTAACAAGGATGTCATTCTTGCTCTTATTTGATCAAATATCGCCATTAGTGAAACTCAAAGAATAAATTCAGAATCAATTTTGTTAGTCCAATAAAGATATCTTGCAAAGAATCATGAAATGACTAAAAATACTCCAATGTTTTACATATAATTCATCATGTTAGCATCAATCAAAAGATATGCATAAATTAAACCATAGCATAAAAGAACATTCTTCAGTTTGCAAAAAGGTTAGCCTTAATACATCATCAATTAGAGAACGTTATGATCAATGAAATAGATCAATATGTAAACAAAATTTATTAGTCAGGACCAATACCTTAAAATAAATATTTCAATTAACATGAACAATTTAGTATATAAATAGCAATAAATTAAACCAATCAGACCCTCGTTCTAGCACCAATTCTGTTGAGTTGAAATCTTGCCCAATTTTAAAATCACCATCATAGTCAGGATTTTGCTTAGAAAACCCTCTCTTGCAAAGAAATGGAAATTTCTCCAAGATTCCTTTTACTTAATGTGTGTTTCTAATATTTTGAATATGTATCAAATAAGTGTTAGGAATACCTTAGTGGTTTGCAAGTAACTGTTAACAAGGGACCTATGTTGGTTTATTTTATTATGCTATGGTATTGATTGTTCATGAAACTTAAAAGAAATGAAAATGTGATTGGCCCTCATATGACCATGATGTAAAGTGAATTAATTTCTTTTATTTTGAAGTATTTTAGGTGGATTTTATCTTCTTTTGATTAAGTAGGTTTTAGACAAGTTTTATCTTGCATTATTAGACCCTACTTTGAGCATAAAAAGAAGACTAAAATCTATCTTTCAAAATGTTAAGTTTTAATGATGATTGGGTTAATTTAATGTTTCTTTGAACATGAAAGTAAAATAATCTGATGAATAATTTAGTAAATGAAATAGCCTATGACATATCATATAAATTACCCCTCTTTAATAAAATTATAATTTTCATAAAGAGAAGACAATTGATTGATTTAAATGTAATAGCTTTGAAATACCCCATAAATTACCTCCCTTTAATGAAATTATGTTTTTCACAAAGGAAAGTCAATTTATTGCTTGCAAAATGAAATGCAAAGATTAAAATATGGTTTACCTTCAAAATGTGCAATTAAGTTAAATTCCAAAATTATAAAATTCTTGATAAAACAACAACTTTAAACAATTTTTATAATTTCGAAATGGCTTCAAACTAAAATCAAAACTACATAAGATGAAACATTAAATATTATTTTAGAGACCCATTCATCTGCTTTTAGAATTTTAATTTCTTTCAATTTTTATTTTAATTACCGAAGTTTTAAAAAAATGAGAAAACAAAGTTAGAGAAATAAAAATTAAAAAATCTAAAAACATGAAAGAAAATATAGAAAATGACCAAAGAGAGCTACTGTAAATGGTTCCCCAATCCTATAGAAAATATTAGATCTTGAATGCAAAAATAAGAACCAGGTTAGACCTGCATACACATAATCTAATACTGGTCAAAGTGAGAGTTTAAGGAGTAAATCATGCATCAAAATATGTAAACAATGTAACCGTATTGAAGAATAAAACATTATCACATAATTCCAATGTATGTGGTGAAAAACATTCATTAAAGATTTTTTATTGCCTTGAAAATATATTTCTTGAATAAATAGTTCCCCAATCCTGCAAAAAACATTAGATGCCAAACGTAAAAAAAAGAACTAGGATAGACTAGCATACACATAATCTAAGATTGGTCAAGGTGAGAGTCTATGGAGTAAATCATGCATAAAAATATGTAAACAATGTAACTGTATTTATGCATAAAACATTATCACATAATTCCAATGTATTTGGTGAAAAATATTCATTAAATATTTTTTATTGCCTTGAAAATCTATTTCTTGCATACAAGATGAGGACAATAGCTGAAATACTTCCAACCATTTCCCCTTAATCCTATTCCAAAACTTCCAGCATGTGAATTTTCAAAAAAAATCCAGCCCCCTGATTCTATTTCAAAGGTATATTTATAATTTTATAAGTAATTGTTTGTTTTCCCTCTCCAAATAATATCCAATCAACCTATGTGTCTCTTCGCTTTCCTTATATTTTTGAAACACTTACTAAAACTTTGTAACCCCTTCTAATAAGCTACAATTGTCATAAAATTTTATAGAAATAACTTCCACCGTTTGAAATGTCTTGGTAACATTTCTTACATTATATTAAAAGGATATGGGTGGTAGCTCAATGTCAAAATTTCTAACTTTGCTTCCAAGATATTATCATAATATTAAACCCCATATTATTGAAAATGCTCATGATACGGGTGTTCTCTCAAGATGCTTCTTGATATGTGTGTGGGTCACACATACTTCATCATTTTTTTTTGTCACCCTAAGGTATTAGAAATCGTGCAATGCCAAAATAAAGGCTTAATATCTACTGCATGCTTGGCCTCTGATAACTACCACCTTAACTACATGTGTTGCATAACTGATGTAAAATATCATGAATATGTTTTGGAGTAGGTTGGTTCATCTTTTGTGACCCTCAAATTAAATCAACCTCCATAGTACTATCAGATAAAATGTGAACTTCATCCTCTAGATTAAATCCTTGCTCTACATGATCTATTTTGAATCACATAGCGACCGATGTAGTTTCCTGAATAGAACTTTGCATCATTCATCTTGATTTCATTCAATAATGACTTCTCATCACCGACATCACACCCATGGTGATTTATTACTTCTAAAATTGAGCATTGTATTGATGTTGTTATCAAGACAAAATCATAGCATAATGCTTCCTCCACATGGCATCATCCATCCCAACTCATGTTCACATCTAGAAATGCTATGATTTTCCAATATCGATGCATCCAAACACTCATGTATGGGAGACTACGTCCACATTGTACTCCATATTTGATGCCTGGTACATAGTACTTACTATGAATCCCATGTCAGCATGCTACATCACTACTTTTCCAATTGATCCCTAGCTTCTATATGCATTATCATGGCATCCCAATCATCAGTTTCCTCATCGATCACCATAGTTTTCTTAGTTCTACATAGTCTTATATTCTTCTCGACAATGGGCTCCTTATGGTCTACCTCATCAAAAATTACCTCCTCTATGGGTCTCGTTGTGTAAAAAGACCCAACAAATGGTATCCACTATATCCATATCAATGAATTACATGAGTGTACTATGTGTACTATATTTCCTTCATTCTTTTGGTTCTAATATATCCAACAAATCTATTGTACATCTCTATTTCTTATTGTCACTACCGTTGTATGATTTAGAAAATCTACACTAAGTCATTCTACCATATCCTCACCACTTCTATGCTATGTCACCTTTGATTACCATGAAGTTATCATCTAGGTATGTTTGGAGTCTTCCCTATCACGCTATTCAAGTTGGTCGTGTCCAGATCTAGACTCCACACCATGTGGGCTCATCCACCTTGGTTTGGTAATCCCATTTATCTCATTCAACCATGCGTGTCTACCTATATCACTTGCATAATTATGTATCATTGCCTCAAATGCCACCTCAAGTTTGGCTGTCATTTGAATCAACCCGGCCATAGGTCTATCAATTGGGTCTAACCCATTTGCTACATACGCTAGTCACCAACAATCCATGTCATTCAAAATTTATAATCCACATAGTATAGGGAACATTTTATCGATAGTGGTCATCGTCGACCTTTTGACCATCCACCATGCCAAGGATCCATGGCTATGTATTCCTACACAATAGATATACTACTTAGAGCTCTTAACGTCTAAATCATTTAATTCTAATAATAAAGAATTCTCACACTTAAATATTAAAGGTAAAGCCACTCATGCAAAACAATTTTTCATTTTTTTTATTTATTTACTTTTATTATTATTATTATTATTATTATTATCGTTATATTATACACATAAATATATAAATATATTTATATATATTATTTATTTATTTAAATATATATTTTTATTTCATATATAATATATATATATATATGTATTTTATATATATTTTAAATTTTAATCTGATTTAGATAATTTTAAATTATTTCGATTAATTTAATTCAAAGTATTAAAATTAACCCAAAAAATTAAAAAGTTACCCAACTCACTAAACATATCAAAGCAAACCCAAAAGGAGACTTTAACCAACCAAAAAAACCTATCAAAATTATCACTCAAATATGCTCAAGACTCTAAAAAACCAAAATTTTATGGTGGGTCCGCGTATTTGGGGCTATTTGTGGAATGGCCACAACAAATGGCAACTCTGTTGGGGAATGTTCTTAAGCATTTCAGATGAAGAACCCAGTTTTGAAAATAAATAAACCAAAGATCAGAAAGAAATATACATTGTCAAGCAACATCCAAAGAAGACAACGGTAGACAACTTCAACCAGAAACACAAGAATCATTGCTTGCTTAGTGTGTGTAAACATAAGTTCATTTTGAATGCTTGAAAAACATCCAGAATCCATCACTTGGTTAGCATTAGGGTATGAAGTATTGCTCCCAAGAAGAATTTTATAGATAGAGCCCCACTTCCAGTCAGGTGTCCATAGCCCCAATAGAGCTTATCTACATTATCCATGGTTTAATTAATATTTTCTAATGCCTCATTTTTATCAAGCTTTGTCTAGATAGAGCCCTACTACCATTCAGGTGTCCATAGCCCCGATAGAGTTTATCTAGACCTGGTGAATCATTTTAGCATGTTTTCCATTGCTTGCTTTTTTATAAGGCCTTGCAAAAGTTTATGCACCACATGGGTTAGAGAATATCTTGAAGTCACAGATGAAGCATATTAGATTTTTTTTTTTAATTTACAAACCAAAATGACTTCATCCTTCCATATTTTAAAGCATACCCTTTAATATGATGTTTTCATGTGTAGATTTAGCAAAATGATTTAGTATTCCAAAATTCATTATGTTAGACCTAGAATCTAAGAGAGGTTACTAAGCAACTTCATCCCCTTTTTCTTGGTCCACATGATAGCCAATTCACTCTACATGACAAAGGAGCACAAAAAATGATCAAGAGGCCATTAGTAGTGACCATAAAACATCACCTCAAGTAGAGGCACCGATCTCAAAATGCAAAAATCGTAAACCAAAAACTTAGAAAACAAACCCAAAATCCAACCTAATGAAAATTGATAAGAACAAAATAAAACTTGCCAAACCAACAATTAGGAACAATGCACAAAATGAAACTAAATCAAAAGCAATAAAACCGAAGCTATATATAAGAACTTACAATAATGTACAAGATGGTACACAAAATAGGCTATCACTTCCCTGGATCCCAAACATGATTAGCACATTTTGAAAGACCCATACTATGATATGCATGCCAAGATTTAAAGGAATATAGCCAAATTAAGATTAAGCCATAAAATGCAACAACCATTATTTTACCTCTCTCACCCCACAATTTAATCTAGTAGAATCATTATCCATGGTAGTAGATTATTGATGAGTAGTCGTTATACCATCATTAAATCTCAAAGATCTTATCAATCCGAGGTGGTGTTCAAGGCTGTCTATGATAGAAATTTCAAGCAGGGTTGTAGTTTAGTTCATTTGGAAGTAGCAGGTCTTATTGGTGGAATTGATTGTGTAGGGGTTTTGTGTCACTTCTACCCCTAAATTGCATAAATTTAACTTTAATCTATTTGCAAGAATGAAAAACTAATTGTTGTCTGCAGAAATAAAGTCCTAATTACAATTGCTAAATTAAGACTTAATTGATTTGCAGAAGGAAAATCCTAATTATAGTTGCTAAATGAGAAACCTATTTAATTTTGCAATGATGAGATAAAATAAGTAATCAAATTCTGTCAATACTCTGAAATAGAAGGTCATCAATCTTCTGTGCAGTGTTTGACAACAAAAACAAGAATGTAGGAAATTATAGAAAACTTGTAAATTGCTGGAAATGTAAATTTGCAGTGAATTGGAAAGTTGCTGGGAATGGAAAGAATAACCAGATCTACCAATAATAATATCACAAAAACATTATGAACAAGAATTAAACAACTAGGAATGTTAGCTGTGCAAAATAATGAAAATGACAAGTTCACAACTTATTCTGCTACAGCAAAATCATAATAAAACCTGTCTATCAGTCCTCCTCCTAGATCTGGAAGTGGCCAGCCTCCGTTCTCGGAAGAAGGTTTGAATTCTTCTTTAAATCTTACTCACACTCAGACATAACAAAATAAATAAAATGAAACTGCACTTTTATTACTTCAGAAACATAATTACAATTATGTTGAAATTTGTTACAGGTCTAAAATCACTATTCTATCATCTCCCTATTTATTTTCTATCTCCTCTATCTAATCTAATATTAATATATCTAATATCTAATAGCTCAACCTAAATGGGAGCTATATTTTATAGATGCCTAAAATCTAATTACAAACAAAAAATATGTTGTCCTAATATCCTGCAGAATTTCCTGGGTTTATCCTAGAAGAAGATCAAATTTGATCTTTTCTATAAATGGTGGCTTTGGACGGAAATTACGACAAAGTTATATGGGAGATATTTTCCCTTAACTTTCTCAACTTTATTATCCCCTTTTCCACCGCCAAAATTCAGTCAACAAGTCAAAAAGTACATTCTATTTTTATTTCAAAGATAAGTGGCTCATTTCGAAAATACTGCAATTCTCATTTTGAAGATCCGCTCATTCTGAAGATATTGCAATTCTCATTCCGAAGATCCTCTCATTTTGAAGATACACTCATTCTGAAGATCTGGTCATTTCGAAGACACTGTGTTTTCTCATTCCGAAGATATATGTTCATTTTGAAGACACTTTGTTCATTCCGAAGACACTGTGTTCATTTCGAAGATCTTTAGAATGATCAACTATGTTGACTCCAAATGGTTTTGGATGCATTTCTCAAGTGGATTAGCCCTCAGGATCAAATTACAATAGTCTTCATTATTCCTTGGATGTGAATGCCATGCCTTGCCATTCATTGGCAGCTTGCTGGAATTTATATGGAAAAACTAGTTTTCTGCTGCACAGTAATAAGTCTTTGTACTATTTTATAAATTTAGAGAAACTAATGCTTAATGATCATCAAAATAAGACTACTAAAATGCTTCTATCAACCTAAGCATGACAATATAACATAAAACTATACAAGAACTGTTAAAAATCAGAATATAATGTCCTTAATACTTCAATCATGCAAACAGTTAATACACAACATATTAAATCAACTTGACTAGCATATAAGATAATTCACAAGAGTTTTAGGCAGTTTTAACTATTTAAAACATGCTATAAATGAGGCCTATTCAGGCCTCATCATTCCCACCAACTTATATTAATGCATGCCCTCATGCATTGCTATGGGCTATGGAGTCACAGATGTCCATACTCATATTCCATGTTTCATAGAACAATTTAGTGCCTGTGTAATTTCTCATGAAGGTTTCTGAGTCATTCTTCAAACTGATCATCTGGTTGGGAATCCTCTTCAAAATAGAAGAAAACTAGAGTAATGATGGTTGGAGGCCTGAATCTGAGACCTACCCAATAATGTTGCATAAAGGTATTTCTCTGGATTGAGAACTCCACTTTCTGCTATAATTCTCTAATTTTATTTTCATGTTTTTTCAATAACATATTTTCTTTCCTCAATCCATCTCATTTGTATTTTTATAACACTCTTGGCTGCTATCAGTTTTTTTATGATGTCCACCTCATCTTCTTCATTTGAATCAAAACCTAATACTGACAAATCTATTGGCAATTTTGGGTACTTTGGGTACATTGCCCTTGCTCAAATGTATTCAGCACAGTTGGTTTCAGTTGGTTTCAGTTTTGGCTCTTAAGAAGTGTTTTTAGTAAAGGTTTGCCATCAATGACAAAGGGGGAGATTTTTGGCAATTTTGGGTACTTTGGGTACATTGCCCTTGCTCAAATGTATAAGTTGTCATTGATGTCAAAAGGCATTTTTGTGTTGATATCAAAAGAGTGTGATGTCAAGAATATCTTGAGAAGCTTCATTGTTAAAGGGTTTTTATTAAAACCATGGTGACAAGGTTAAAGGTTTTTCTTAAAACCATTTGGACTCATTAAGGGTTTTTATTAAAACCAAGCTTAACTTAATGCAAAGGTCCATGTTTATTATTAATAATTAAATTAACTCAAACCTTTGTCAAAGGTCCAAGTTTAATTTATTATTAATAAAATAATAATAATTATTATTTTAATTATTATTATAGGGTCTTTCAACCCTTAAGCGACGGAAGTAAAAGAATTCTTTCGCCGATATGATGCCATCGTTGGAGGAGCGCCGACGTCAAACTTTATGGAGAAATGGCTATATAAGTGGGGATGTTTTTCCAAAGTGAGTACCACGAATTATTTGACATCTACGATTTACGATTGGCTCTGTATCTTGCGATTTGCGCTTGGCGTCTACGATTTTGCGTTTTCTCTATTCTTTCGAACAACGCTTTGTGTTTTCGATCTCCGATTGACGTCCTTGAAATCGTGCTTGTTCTGTGTTGGAAACCATGCTTGGCATATTCGAAACTGAGTTTGGGCTGCATCCTTACCTTTATGCTTGACGCCGGTGGATTGGCAATTGCACCTGGACTGCGGTTTTCAGACTATGCTGTGAGATGATAAATGCAAGCATTCTGTGAATTACGTTTTGGACAGCGCTCACCAGTTTGCATGTGACTTGTGGAAGACGTTTACGTTTTCCAGTTTCTTGGCGTCAAAGGAAGATAAAAGAGAGGGCAGTGTTGTATTTCTTCGTTGGGCACTTGTGACCCAACGACGGAGGCGTTTAAGCGAAAGCGCTAGACGACAGAGGTGCCGAGTTCGATTCTCTTCGTTGGGAATTTCTTTTTGGTCGCGGTGTGCAAAGGATAGTGGCTGTGAATGCGCGGGAGGTATAAGGTTAAGGTATCATATTTGTTTTTGACATTGTTTTATTGATGTTTAATGTTTATGTGGAGTAATAAGGTGTAAAGAGGTTTTACTTTGTATGTATATTGTACTTTGGTGTTTTTACTAAGTTGGAGAAATAAGGTGTTATTTTGGATCTTTATTATTGTGTATTATTGTATAGTTGCTAACTCTAATTAGTGGCAAATTGAGAGTTAGTGTTGTGACAGATTTTGAGTTCTCCTTCTTCATCAAAGTAAAGGTATGGGCAACTTCTTCCATGTATGTTGTTGATGGTATATTTTCTGAAATTGAGTTTGGAGTGAAAAGGTTGTCTACTAGGTATCTTTGGTGTAAATCTTATTTTCTGGATATTGAAGATTGTTTATGCATTAAAATCATTGATGAGTGTTTGGGTGAATGCATAATTCTGGTTGAGGAAGAGGAAGCATTTTTGCACTAGGGTTTATGTTAGTAAGTCTTGCTACTTGCATTGAGATGATGAAACCCTTAGTTGGCTATTTTGATATTGATGGATGAGTTGCTTTCATAGAGGTTGTTGTTGATCAAGTTAGTGCTTTACTTGATACATGATATTGGGCTTACTCCATTGAGTTGATTTGAACAAGTTATTATTTGCAATTGGTGATATTGTGTTGGTGGCTATTTTGTTCAAATATCCTTGGAGGGAAAAGGATTTCTACTTGTTTCCTTTTCTTGTGATGATTGGTTAATGCTTCAAGGTTGATGTTGAGTTGAATGTGTTGGTGGTCTAAACCTTGTTTGATGAGCATTGTTGTTGAAACTCTAATTGTTGGTAAAAAGAATATGAGTATCATTGTTATATGAGATATTGCATAGTTGGCAATTGTTGGGTTGTGTTTCATATTCTTGAGAAAAGCATACTACATCTATATTATTCTTTTGAGATTGAGATTGAGTTGAGATTGAGATTGGGAGTTAAGTATAGAACATATTGGGTCTCTAACAATTCTCTTTATGTTTCTATGAGATTTGAGATTGAGATTGGGAGTTAAGTATAGAACATATTGAGTCTCTAACAATTCTCTTTATGCTTCTATGAGGTTTATGAATCACATTGGGTCTCTAACAATTCTCTTTGTGGGTTCATGCTAAGCAAGTTTTTCTTGGTGAGCTTGCTGAGGTTTTTGGACAGGTTTCGGTGGGGACTTGTGAGCAGATTTGGACAGGTCCTAGCAGAGGACTTGTGAGCTGAGTTTTTGAGAGTTCTATCAGAGAACTTGAGGACAGAGGTGCATTGGTTCTTTGAGAAGAACCTGAGGATAGATTTGGCAAGTCTTTGAGAAGGCTTGTGTGTAGAGGATTGATTTGTTCATAGAGTTGGACAGATCTGACAGACAGAGGAAGACTTGTACTAGACCGACTGACTGTGTTTGGTACAGGTAGCTGAGCTACTGTGGACGTGATCATAGAAGGCGAGAGGTCTCTTAGGCTAAGCATTGAGGATAGGAGGTCTTCGGTGGAAAGGAGTTCCATGTACTGGCAAGAGGTAGAGGCAGTTGATCTTCTGAGGGATCATTTCCAGAGGAGAGGGGAAGGTATCTCCTTTGAGCAGAGGCTCATAAATTCAGATTGGGGGAAGGTGTCTCCTTTGAGCCGAGGCTCATAAACATTGTAATTGGGAAGGTTTCCCAAAGAACTTTGAGATAACTTTTAGAGAAAAGTTTTGTGGACGTAGCCCAGGCATTCTGGGTGAACCACGTTAAAATTGGTGTCACTTTGTGGATGATTTTGTGCATTGCTTTGATATTGCTTTGGGTATATTGCTTTACTATTTTGAAGTATAAAGGAATAAGTAAAAAGAGGTCTTATACTGTTCACCCCCCCTCTCAGTATAAGCTTGTGTTCTTCAATTGGTATCAGAGCGGGTGCCTTCAAAAAGTTTAATAGCTTGAAGGAAAAGCTAGTAAAGAACACAATGGATCATTCAAGTGGCAATGCAACACCTATTCTTGATGGGTCAGATTTTGGTCTTTGGAGTGCAAGGATGAAGGTTCATCTAATGGCACTTGGGAATGAGGTTTGGGAAGTGATTGAAGATGAGTACACTATTCCTGAACATGGTCCTTATACTAAAGAAGAAAGGCTCCTACATCACAGCAATTCAAAAGCAATGAATGCAATCCTGAAAGGCTTACAGAAAGCAGATCTCACCAAAGTGATTCACTGCAAGACAGCTAGTGAAATGTGGAATCAGTTGAAGGTGGTTCATACAGGTGATACAAATGTCAGAAAGGCCAAGTTGAGACACTTCAAAGGTATGTTTGAACAACTCAAGATGAATGATGATGAAAATATTAGTGACTACATGCTTCGTATGGATGAGGTTGTTAACTCCATGAAAGACTTAGGTCTTGAGCTTGCTGAAAATGATGTTTGTGATAAGATTTTAAGATCTCTTCCTAATAGATTTAGTGAAAATATTTCTGCTATTGAGGAAGCTAAAGATTTGGATAAGTTGAAAAAGGATGAGCTCCATAGTATACTTGCAGCATTTGAGTTGAGAACTCAAGTGAAGGTTGATGTCAAGAAGGAGGCAACTTTCAAGGCTACCAAGAAATCCAAAGGTAAACAACTTCAAGAGAGTGATGAGTCTTCTAGTGATGAAGAGGCATATTACAGCAAGAAAGGCAAGTTCTCTAGAAAGCACAAAAATATGAAAAACGTAAGATGTTTCAATTGTGGAAAGTTTGGTCATTATGCTACTGACTGTACTGTTGCCAAGGATGAAAGTGATGAAGATAAACAGGACTGTAAGAGCAAGGATTCTGAAAAGCACAAGCATCATAGGAAAAACAAAGATGAGCACAACAATCAAGGAAAGAGGTATTCTCACAAACACAAGAAGAGTTTCTACCTAGACAAAGCAAGTAAGTGTTCTAGTAGTGATAGTGAAAGTTCTTCAAGTGATAATGAAAATGAGATGTTGTTCATATCGAAAAAAGAGGAAGAACCAAAACATAGATTCATTATCATGAAATGTCTTAGGTGTGGAAATTTTGGTCACCTTGAGGATGATTGCACAAATAATGATTTGATTTCTAGTATGTATGAGGATGCTTCAGAAAACTATAAGGAAGATGCATGTATGGTTTTTGAAAAGGGTAGCACCTCTAGTGATAAGAAATCTGAAAAGGGCTTTGATGATTCTAATAGCAAACATATAGAGGAAGGTGAAGTAGATCTTAAAGGTGAACTTATTAGTGCTCTTAGTGCTTTGAAAAAGGAAAGAAAGAAGAATGCTAGACTCAAGGATAAGTTGGATGAATGTTGTATGGAGAGAGATGATCTTATAGAAAGTCTTGACTTCTCTATAGCTAAGACACAAGAACTCAAGGATGAGTTAGAGTCTAAGGTTCTTGAGTATAGTGAGTTAGAACAAAAAATGGCTTCTTTGAAAGAGGAAACTAAAGGGTACAAGGATAAGCTTCACAGGTTTCAAGATAGCTCCAAAAAGGTTAAGTCTCTCATCAAAGGTCAAAGAAAGACAACAGATAAAATAGGCCTTGGTTTTGTTAAACATCACAAGGAACAAGTTGGAGAATCTAGTAAGAGACTCCAAAAGGAAGAGAGTTCTGATGAGGAAAGTATTTCAGATCATGAGTCATTGAATGATAGATGCACAAAAATAGAAAATAGAATTCAGAATGAGAAGAAGAAGTTTTCAGAACCTAAGAGGTCAAATAAAGGAAAGTTTCAAGGCAGATGTTTTGCTTGTCACAGGTTTGGTCACATAGCTTCACATTGCATGGCTCAAGTGAAGAAGGTAAATGACAGTTTCAGAGGTGGTAATTTCTTTCAAGGGTATTGCTACTCTTGTCAACAGTTTGGGCACAAGGCAGTTTATTGCAAGGCAAATATCAAGAACAGGTATGATCAGAATAGGTTTGGTCAAAACAGGTTTGGTCAAAATAGGTTTGGTCAAAACAGGTTTGGTCAGAACAGGTTTGGTCAGAACTGGTGGATTCAAAGAACAGGTATGCCTAAAAGAAATAACATTGTTACTTGTTATAAGTGCAACAATGAAGGTCACACAGTCAGACAGTGTAGAGCTGAAATTCTAGAATACAGGAACAGGAACAGTGGCATGATCAGGTCCAAGGATCAAGGCATGGATAAGAACAGGGATGAGAACAAGAACAAGAACAGTGACAAGAATAGGAATATGGACAAAGAGTTCAAGAGAAGGCCCGACAAGGAAGTTATAGACGTTGATGATGATCAGTGCCTAATGGGAGTTTTACTCCCACCCCAAAATTAATCACCTCATCAGGAGGTGGGGGAGGGACTAAGCTAAGAGGCTAATTCTTAGTCCCGAGCCCCAAAGGTGGCCCTTTGCCATTGATGACAAAGGGGGAGAGATATGAGTAAGGGGGAGAGCTTCAAAGTGAAGAGGAAAGCTTCAAGTCGGGGGGAGTAAAAAACTTCAAAGGAATATTCTCAGTTGTTAGCACAATTGGTTTTAGTTGGTTTCAGTTTTGGCTCTTGAGAAGTGTTTTCAGTAAAGGTTTGCCATCAATGACAAAGGGGGAGATTGTTGGCAATTTTGGGTACTTTGGGTACATTGCCCTTGCTCAAATGTATAAGTTGTCATTGATGTCAAAAGGCATTTTTGTGTTGATATCAAAAGAGTGTGATGTCAAGAATATCTTGAGAAGCTTCATTGTTAAAGGGTTTTTATTAAAACCATGGTGACAAGGTTAAAGGTTTTTCTTAAAACCATTTGGACTCATTAAGGGTTTTTATTAAAACCAAGCTTAACTTAATGCAAAGGTCCATGTTTATTATTAATAATTAAATTAACTCAAACCTTTGTCAAAGGTCCAAGTTTAATTTATTATTAATAAAATAATAATAATTATTATTTTAATTATTATTATAGGGTCTTTCAACCCTTAAGCGACGGAAGTAAAAGAATTCTTTCACCGATATGATGCCATCGTTGGAGGAGCGCCGACGTCAAACTTTATGGAGAAATGGCTATATAAGTGGGGATGTTTTTCCAAAGTGTGTACCATGAATTATTTGACATCTGCGATTTACGATTGGCTCTGTATCTTGCGATTTGCGCTTGGCATCTGTGATTTTGCATTTTCTCTATTCTTTCGAACAGCGCTTTGTGTTTTCGATCTCCGATTGACGTCCTTGAAATCGTGCTTGTTCTGTGTTGGAAACCGTGCTTGGCATATTCAGAACTGAGTTTGGGCTGCATCCTTACCTTTATGCTTGACGCCGGTGGATTGGCAATTGCACCTGGACTACGGTTTTCAGACTGTGCTGTGAGATGATAAATGCAAGCATTCTGTGAATTACGTTTTGGACAGCGCTCACCAGTTTGCATGTGACTTGTGGAAGACGTTTACGTTTTCCAGTTTCTTGGCATCAAAGGAAGATAAAAGAGAGGGCAGTGTTGTATTTCTTCGTTGGGCACTTGTGACCCAACGACGGTGGCGTTTAAGCGAAAGCGCTAGATGGCAGAGGTGCCGAGTTCGATTCTCTTCGTTGGGAATTTCTTTTTGGTCACGGTGTGCAAAGGATAGTGGCTGTGAATGCGCGGGAGGTATAAGGTTAAGGTATCATATTTGTTTTTGACATTGTTTTATTGATGTTTAATGTTTATGTGGAGTAATAAGGTGTAAAGAGGTTTTACTTTGTATGTATATTGTACTTTGGTGTTTTTACTAAGTTGGAGAAATAAGGTGTTATTTTGGATCTTTATTATTGTGTATTATTGTATAGTTGCTAACTCTAATTAGTGGCAAATTGAGAGTTAGTGTTGTGACAGATTTTGAGTTCTCCTTCTTCATCAAAGTAAAGGTATGGGCAACTTCTTCCATGTATGTTGTTGATGGTATATTTTCTGAAATTGAGTTTGGAGTGAAAAGGTTGTCTACTAGGTATCTTTGGTGTAAATCTTATTTTCTGGATATTGAAGATTGTTTATGCATTAAAATCATTGATGAGTGTTTGGGTGAATGCATAATTCTGGTTGAGGAAGAGGAAGCATTTTTGCACTAGGGTTTATGTTAGTAAGTCTTGCTACTTGCATTGAGATGATGAAACCCTTAGTTGGCTATTTTGATATTGATGGATGAGTTGCTTTCATAGAGGTTGTTGTTGATCAAGTTAGTGCTTTACTTGATACATGATATTGGGCTTACTCCATTGAGTTGATTTGAACAAGTTATTATTTGCAATTGGTGATATTGTGTTGGTGGCTGTTTTGTTCAAATATCCTTGGAGGGAAAAGGATTTCTACTTGTTTCCTTTTCTTGTGATGATTGGTTAATGCTTCAAGGTTGATGTTGAGTTGAATGTGTTGGTGGTCTAAACCTTGTTTGATGAGCATTGTTGTTGAAACTCTAATTGTTGGTAAAAAGAATATGAGTATCATTGTTATATGAGATATTGCATAGTTGGCAATTGTTGGGTTGTGTTTCATATTCTTGAGAAAAGCATACTACATCTATCTTATTCTTTTGAGATTGAGATTGAGTTGAGATTGAGATTGGGAGTTAAGTATAGAACATATTGGGTCTCTAACAATTCTCTTTATGTTTCTATGAGATTTGAGATTGAGATTGGGAGTTAAGTATAGAACATATTGAGTCTCTAACAATTCTCTTTATGCTTCTATGAGGTTTATGAATCACATTGGGTCTCTAACAATTCTCTTTGTGGGTTCATGCTAAGCAAGTTTTTCTTGGTGAGCTTGCTGAGGTTTTTGGACGAGGTTTCGGTGGGGACTTGTGAGCAGATTTGGACAGGTCCTAGCGAGAGGACTTGTGAGCTGAGTTTTTGAGAGTTCTATCGAGAGAACTTGAGGACAGAGGTGCATTGGTTCTTTGAGAAGAACCTCGAGGACAGATTTGGCAAGTCTTTGAGAAGGCTTGTGTGCAGAGGATTGATTTGTTCATAGAGTTGGACAGATCCGACGGACGAGAGGAAGACTTGTACTAGACCGACTAATTGTGTTTGGTACAGGTAGCTGAGCTGCTGTGGACGTGATCATAGAAGGCAGAGGTCTCTTAGGCTAAGCATTGAGGATAGGAGGTCTTCGGTGGAAAGGAGTTCCACGTGCTGGCAAGAGGTAGAGGCAGTTGATCTTCTGAGGGATCATTTCCAGAGCGAGAGGGGAAGGTATCTCCTTTGAGAAAGAGGCTCATAAATTCAGATTGGGGGAAGGTGTCTCCTTTGAGCCGAGGCTCATAAACATTGTAATTGGGAAGGTTTCCCAAAGAACTTTGAGATAACTTTTAGAGAAAAGTTTTGTGGACGTAGCCCAGGCTTTCTGGGTGAACCACGTTAAAATTGGTGTCACTTTGTGGATGATTTTGTGCATTGCTTTGATATTGCTTTGGGTATATTGCTTTACTATTTTGAAGTATAAAGGAATAAGTAAAAAGAGGTCTTATACTGTTCACCCCCCCATCTCAGTATAAGCTTGTGTTCTTCAAAATCAACTATAGTTTGTTGCTAAAAAATGATCTCATCCTCTACTTCAGACCCCTACTCCTGTACAGGAGGTTCCATGAAATTATCAATGATTACATCCAAATTCTCAGTGGCTTGTTGCACTTCTATGACATCAGGGCTATCCTGTCTGGTCCTCTCTTCAATAATTTGTTCTTTTCTATTTTTGTTGGAGTCTTGCAGACCTCCTAGTCCTTAATGTATATTTTCTCTTCTTGCCCTATTTTCTTGTGGTAACGAGGGCTGTAGGGATAGCTTCAGGCTCTTCACTAGGAACTTCACTCTCCTATTTTGACAGATAAATAACATCTTTAGACAAATGAACCCTCTTCTATTTTTTTTTTTTTGCTGTCAGTTTCAGACCCTCTTTTCTTAGTCTGTGAGTTTGATGGTTCTGTTGCTGCTGCTGGGTGCGTTTTTTTTTTTTTGCAATAGCCTCTATAGTAGTTCCTATTTCTTCTTCTGCAACAACCTCTGTAGCAGTTATTTCTTCTTCTACAACAGCCTCTACAGCAGTTATTTCTTCTTCTGCAACAGCCTCTACAGCAGCTATTTCTTCTTCTGCAACAGCCTCTGCAGCAGCTATTTCTTCTTCTGCAACAACATCTACAACATCTGTTAGGTCACTAATTTCTGGTTGCTATAGGGTTTGCTCTTGTTCTTCTTCAGAAAGAATAATTTTTTTTTCTTGTAATCATTAGAAAATATGTCTTCGAAAAGAAAATATGGCACACTTCCTTATTCTATGCTCTGAACACCTGGCCATCAATCATTGGACATCCTTGCCATCAAATTTTCTTTACTATTTTTAGCTCATCCATTCTGCATGCAAATTTTCCCACATGAGTGGTTATTAGCAATGAATGGTGGTGGCATGTTTGTTGGTTATTTTCCTTGTGATTCTTGTACTTCCTCTATGGGTGCAAAATATGAGATGAATCTAACTGTAAGCCAGCTGACATGTGTCAATGATCACATGGAGTAAAAACAATTATGCTGACTATGTCTTTTTCTCCCTCCTTGGATGCCACATGGAAATAGATTGTTAAATCTTCATTTTGAAGATTATGTTTCATTCTGAAGACTAAGCTGGGCATTTAATTTGAAGATAACCTCATTCCGAAGATAAACCTTCATTCTGAAGACACACCTTCATTCTGAAGACAAACCTTCATTCCGAAGACACACCTTCATTTCAAAGACAAACCTTCATTCTGAAGACACACCTTCATTCCGAAGACAAAGCTTCATTCTGAAGATACCACGGTTATTTGAAGATACAGCAGTCATTCTGAAGACATAGCAGAAACCAACATTTTTCTCTTTCTCCAAGCATGTTTTGTTTATGCCAACTCTTATGAACACTTTTATACTAATGGTTAATTGTCATATACTATATATCAAATATTTACAATGAGAAAAGTGCAAGAAACATATATACTTGGTTAAAACAAGTTAATGCAATTTTTGAAAGATGATTGCTTCTGTTGATATTCTGCTAAGGCTTCCTGCAACACTTCAAAAACAAGTGCAGTTGGTGAATTTATACAATGATGACTCAGAACTTTCAAGGTTATGCATGCCAGAAAATTGGTTTTCATGCATACCAACTCAGTAGCGCCTTAGAAAAGGTTTTCACTGCTGAGCTATTCATTTTTCTCTTCTTCTTTTTTTTCTCTTTAACCTCTCCTTTTCTCTTTTTTTTTTTTTCTTTGTCTTTTTGATTCTGATTGTGCCCATGAAGGAATTCATGACTTCCCTGAAATCATGCCCATGAAGGAATTCACAGCCAGAATTTATTCATCTTTTTGTTTTCTATTTTTTTCTATTTTTTTTTTCTTTTTCTTTTAAGATTCAAAGATATGATCATTTGTAATATTCATCGAAGAAGAAGCCTCTTCGTCAAATGTAGCCGTGTGAAATACCGAGCAAATTCCACCTTTGTTAGTGGTTTATGGTACAGCTGTAAAAGATGTCCATTCACCACTAATATCCTCCTTACATCATCAACTAAAGAAAGTTGAACAACTTCATTCTCAGACTCCCCTGGTTCATCCTTGCTTGCTCTTAATGTGATCATCATGCCACATTTTCCATTTTTGTTGAGTGAACTCTATTTGGTGAAGTGCTTCCAACCAAAGTTCATCAAATGCATTCAACTACAAAATTTGTTTTTTCTATACCTGCAACAACTTAATGCCAACTGCTAAAGATGCATAAAATGTTAATAAAGCATTAGGATGTTGCACCAATATATCAAACAAATTTGCTCCTTGGTTTTTAGTCAACCAACTATTGTTGTTCAAAGGTTGTTTTGGCTGTGTTTCAGTTTGTTTTTTACTAGACTTATCTGAATTGGTTCTTGGAGGAACATTTTTATTTACACCAATGGAGGCCAAAACTAAAGTATTCTTTTCATTTTCCTTATGTGTTCTAATAAACTATGGGCTTTCTATACAATCATACTTAGGTGTAATAAGTTTACCTGAAAGCAAGTTAACTAATTTTCCACATTTTTGTATGGTTTTAGGATATACTTTCTTCATTTTTCTTGGTTTTCTAAAACACATTTCTTGAACAATCCTATTAATGATTGGTACAACTTGAGGTAAAGGGATTGTAACAGTTAAATGTTCTAATTCCTTTATCAAATCTGATTGTGAAGATGTTGTTTTTGATATCTCAAACTATTCAAAATATGATACTTTATTTGATGAGGTATCTTGTTCTTCTTGATGTTGTTTTAGCGTGGATTTGTTTTTATGTTTATTCTTTTTAACTTCACTTTCTACACTGATAAGTGGAATATGTTCAAGCAGTGGTTCACCTAAACACAACTGAGTTTTAACATAGTCACTAACATTTATTTGGGTTGTATTTTCTGGTTCAACCATAGAGACAAGGGTTACCTGTTTAACATGATTTGGACTGACCACAGGTTGAGTTGAAAACATAGGTTGTTTCAATTTTTGTTGTTGTTGTCCATGATTAAAATTATGGATATAATTAGGCAACAAATTTGATTTTTGTTTTTGACAATGTTGCTGCCCTTTGTACAGATTTTGATGTTGTACCCATTGATATCCCTATAATTTTGGCTGCAACCATGGTGTATGTTGTTGATTCCATTGTTGTTGCATCCATCCATGTTGATACCATGCTTGGGAGTATGCCCATGGTGGTTGACTCCAACATTGTTGAAGTGGACCTGAAGCAGACCATGACATATACCAAGGATTATTTCCCCAATGTGCGGGAAATTGAGAAGCATTCCGATATGGAAATTTATGAAAATTATTCCCTTGTCCTTGACCTACAAAATTGATTGTTTCATAGGTTGAGACTGTTTTTCAAAGATACTTTTAAGTTTTGGCAATAAACTACACTGATCTGTGGGGTGTCCTAATTGATAAATGCTACATGTAGCAGGTATAAATATTTTGTTCAAAGGACAATCATGAAGACAGTGTTGCTTTTTACATTCTGAATAATAATGGTTGAAGATTCAGTAGATTCAATTTTTTCATCTAATGTTCTATCATGTACTAAAACATCAGCCTCTTTCATGCATTCTTTAAAATCATGTTTTTTCATTACCAATTCTGTGTTTTCTTTGCCTTGAATGAGAGTAATTTTTACAGAGTGTAATAATTTCCTAAAATTTAAGTTCATTTGTATCTCCTCTTCCCAAGATATCCAATGCATCCCTAGATTAATCTTGTAGTCCCCTTAAGAATATGACTTTGCACATTTCAGGTTCCACACTTCCACATATCTTATGAAAAAAAGAAAATTTGTGTATATAATCTTCTACTATTTCATTTTCCTCTTGTTTCATTGTAAGAATTTCATCAATTTGATTCTTGACTTGACAATATTCTTGGTATCTCTCCAAGAATATGTTTTCCATCTCATCCCAAGTTCTAATTGAGTCAGGTGCTAAGGTGATAAACCATCATAGAGATAACTCTTTAAGAGTGGAAGGAAATAGTTTGAGCTTTTGATTGTCATTAGTGTAATCATGAGCTTGACATACAATTTTAAACTCAAACAAAAACATATCAGGATCTTTGGATGTAATTCCCTTGAAATTTGGTAATACTATAGGTGAAATGACCTTCATGGGAGCATTTTGATTAAGATCTAGTTGGATGGGATTTTGAAAAGTTTTGGCAGGTGCACTAGTTGCACTAGGGTGGAGCACATTGTTGGCTCTACCTTGATTCTCTTGTGAGCCTTCCATTGTAGGTTCCCAAAAACAATTATAAATCTTGTCAAATTTTCCTGATTGTATCGATTTGTCAAGAGAAAATGGTGTTGAACTACTTAATTTTACTCCTTGTAATGATTTATCAAAGGATCTTACAGTGCTAGAAGTGGATGATTGGGATTCTTTGAAATTTCCAACATTTTTGGAAATATAAAATTTAGACATTTTTGACATAATTTCAACCTCTTGTCAAATTTTTCTTCTTGTGGTTTCTTGCTTATTTCCTAAATGGACTGAAATACAATTTACCAATAACAATTACTTATACCAGTCATTGCATTCAGATTTTACTTTAAAATTCACAACTTAGCATATTTAATAATTATTGGACTGCTTTTCACCTTCTAACAACACCGTGTTCCCTGGAAACGACACCAAAATGATGAGTAGTCGTTATACCATCATTAAATCTCAAAGATCTTATCAATCCGGGGTGGTGTCCAAGGTTGTCTACGATAGAAAGTTCAAGCAGGGTTGTAGTTTAGTTCATTTGGAAGCAGCAGGTCTTATTGGTGGAATTGATTATGTGGGGGTTTTGTGTCACTTCTACCCCTAAATTGCATAAATTTAACTTTAATCTATTTGCAAGAATGAAAAATTAATAGTTTTCTACAGAAATAAAGTCCTAATTACAATTGCTAAATTAAGACTTAATTGATTTGCAGAAGGAAAATCCTAATTACAGTTGCTAAATGAGAAACCTATTTAATTTTGCAATGATGAGATAAAACAAGTAATCAACTTCTGTCAATACTCTGAAATAGAAGGTCGTCAATCTTCTATGCAGTGTTTGACAGCAAAAACAAGAATGCAAAAAATTATAGAAAACTTGTAAATTGCTGGAAATGTAAATTTGCAATGAATTGGAAAGTTACTGGGAATGGAAAGAATAACCAGATCTACCAATAATAACATCACAAAAACATTACGAACAAGAATTAAACAACTAGGAATGCTAGCTATGCAAAATAATGAAAATGACAAGTTCACAACTTATTTTGCTGCAACAAAATCAGAATAAAACCTGTCTGTCAGTCCTCCTCCTAGATCTGGAAGTGGCCAGCCTCTGTTCTTAGAAGAAGGTTTGAATTCTTCTTTAAATCTTACTCACACTCAGACATAACAAAATAAATGAAATGAAACTGCACTTTTATTGCTTCAAAAACATAATTACAATTCTGCTAAAATTTGTTACAAGTCTGAAATCACTATTCTATCATCTCCCTATTTATTTTATATCTCCTCTATATAATATAATATTTCTAATATCTAATATCTAATAGCTCAACCTGAATGGGAGCTATCTTTTATAGATGCCTAAAATCTAATTACAAACAAAAAATATGTTGTCCTAATATCCTGCAGAATTTCCTAGGTTTATCCTAGAAGAAGATCAAATTTGATCTTTTCCATAAATGGTGGCTTTGTATGGCAAGGACAGCAAAGTTATATGGGAGATATTTTCCCTTAACTTTCTCAACTTTATTATCCCCTTTTCCACCGCCAAAAGTCAGTCAACAAGTCAAAAAGTACATTTTGTTTTCATTTTGAAGATAAGTGGCTCATTTTGAAGATACTGCAATTCTCATTTTGAAGATCCGCTCATTCTGAAGATACTGCAATTATCATTCTAAAGATCTGCTCATTTCGAAGATCCACTCATTCTGAAGATTTGGTCATTTCGAAGACACTGTGTTTTCTCATTCCGAAGATATCTGTTCATTTCGAAGACACTGTGTTCATTCTGAAGATCTTTAGAATGACCAACTGTGTTGACTCAAAATGGTTTTGTCTGCATTCTCAAGTTGATTAGCCCTCAGGATCAAATTACAATAGTCTTCATTCTTCCTTGGATGTGAATTCCATTCCTTGCCATTCATTGGCAGCTTGCTGGAATTTATATGGAAAAACCAGTTTTCTACTGCACAGTAATAAGTCTTTGTACTATTTGCTGAATTTAGAGAAACTAATGCTTAATGATCATCAAAATAAGACTACTGAAATGTTGTTGTCAACCTAAGCATGACAATATAACATAAAACTATACAAGAACTGTTAAAAATCAGAATATAATGTCCTTAATACTTCAATCATGCAAACAGTTAATACACAGCATATTAAATCAACTTGACTAGCATATAAGATAATTCACAAGAGTTTTAGGCAGTTTTAACTATTTAAAACATGCTATAAATGAGGCTTATTCAGGCCTCATCAATTATCATTTTCCAGCACTTGATGAGATTCCAACCTTTCTTCTAAAAAATTCTCATATTGGACAAGACTTGTAATATCCTCTTGTGAGAAAGCAATTATATTATCTTACATATTAATTGATACAAAAAGTTTATTATATGGTTTGGATTGAGCATATTCTTCTCATTTCTACCAAATATCATAGTAATCATCTTCCAAAATAAAGTTGTGATGTTTAACTACTTCTTCACCATATTCCAATTCATCAACATGTTTCTCATCAAATTTACCTTCACCTTCCTTAGATGGTTCAATTATTTTTAAAAGTGGGCTCCTCTTTGTATTCAAGCTTGCAAGATCATAATCCAAATTTTTAATCCATGATTCAATTTTATCATAATTTGGAAGGTGTGGATTTTCTTGACCATCAGTTTCAACAATCTCATCCAAAGTATCTTTTGAGAACAAGTGGTGAAATTTTGTTGTCTTCAAATTCATTTATTGATTCTCTTTCAAACTTACTTTCTACCAGTTTTGATGGCTTAGGGGTTTCTATAATGGGATTAATTTTTTACATTCATATTTCTATAATCATCCCAATCCTCCTTGATGAATAATGATTCTAAACCCTCTCTTTCCCAAATAAAAGGGTTATCATTTGCGACATATTGGTATTATTGATCATTTATTTCAGTCACTTCATTCCATTCTATGGAAGGTTATATCCTATCACATATCTCCATACTAGTGAACTCTAGGACTCTTCCATCACTTGAAGGTTCATACATTTTGAAAAATTAGAGGGTACTATATTAGATGGTTAACTTTAGGACTCTTCCATCACTTGTAGGTTCTTCCATAACTTGAAGGTTCATCTTTGTCCCATTAATTATTTACATTAGATATCGTTGAATTAGAGGGTATTAGATTAGATGGTTGGTGTAGGTTGGCTTCAATAACTCCTAAAAAATAATCTCTCATGGTAAAATATTGTGGTTCAACTCAACTCGGGGGTGACTTTTGATTTTTAGCCTTAGGGTTAGGCAATGATAGCTTACCCTCATTAACATTTCTCAAATTCCACCATCGTTCTATCATAATTTCTTCATTGTAGGCCTTAGGTAAGGATGATACTTCAAGAATATTCCTTAGAAATTTGGATATTGAGGGGTCTAAGGCTCCCACGTAAATTTGAAAAGCTTCATATTCTGATAAGTTATAATATTTTGTCACTTTAGTGTACAACCCATGGAACCTATCATTGAATTGTCTCATGGATTCATTAGATTGCTTATAGATAGAGGTAAACTAATTTTCCAACATAACTGGGTTAACTTGATTTCCAAAATGGTCAATAAATATTGTTTCTATTTGGGCCCAAGAAGTGATAACATCTATAGGTAATTGGATATACCAACCCAATGCAATGTCATCCAATGTGTATGAGAATAACCTACAAGCAACATCCTCATGGAAAATTTTTAAGTGAATTAACATGCTCTTGTATATAGACAATCTTTGTATGTGTCCTAATGCCACATCTTGCCTAAACTACGGTACAAAATTCAATATTCTTCTAGGAATTTGATGGGGTATTCCAGGTATGTTTAAATGACTATAATGGTCACCTAACAAATATGTCATTCTTGTTCTTGTTTGATCAAATGTTTCCATTAGTGAAACTCAAAGAATAAGTTTAGAACCAATTTTGTTAGTCAAATAAAGATATCTTACAAAGAAGCATGAAATGACTAAAAATCCTCCAATGTTTCACATATAATTCATCATGTTAGCATCAATCAAAATATATGCATCAATTAAACCATAGCATCAAAGAACATTCTCCAATTTGCAAAAATGTTAGCCTTAATACATCATCAATTAGAGAACGTTAGGATCAATGAAAGTGATCAATATGTAAACAAAAATTCATTAGTCATGACCAATACCTTCAAATAAATATTTCAAGTTACATGAACAATTTAGCATTTAAATAGAAATAAATTAAACTAATTTAGACCATCCTTCTAGTGCCAATTCAATTGAGTGGAAGTCTTGTCCAATTGTAAAATCACCATCACAGTCAAGATTTTGCTTAGAAAAGCCTCTCTTGCAAAGAAATAGAAATTTCTCCAATCTTCTTTTTACTTAATGTGTGCTTGTAATATTGTGAAGATGTATCAAATAAGTACTAGGAATACCTTAGTAGTTTGCAAGTAACTATTAACAAGGTGCTTGTGGATTTATTTTATTATACTATGCTAGTGATTATTCATGAAACTTAAAAGAAATGAAAAGGTGATTGGCCCTCATATAACCATGATGTAAAGTGAATTAATTCCTTTTATCTTGAAGTATTTTAGGTAGATTTTATATTATTTTGATTAAGAATTTTAGACAAGTTTTATCTTGCATTATTAGGCCTTGCTTTGAGCATAAAAGAGAAGACTAAAATCTATCTTTTGAAATGCAAAGTTTGAATTATGATTGGATTCATTTAATGTTGCTTTGAACATGAAAGTAAAATAATCTACATGAATAACTTGGTAAATGAAATAGCCTGTGACATATCATATAAATTACCCCTCTTTGATGAAATTATGATTTTCATAAAGAGAAGTCAATTTATTGCTTTAAATGTAATAGCTTTGAAATGCCCCATAAATTACCTCCCTTTAATGAAATTATGATTTTTACAAAGAAAATTTAATTTATTGCTTGCAAAATGAAATGTAAAGCTTAAAATTTTATTTACCTTCACAATGTGCAATTAATTCAAGTTTCAAAATTATAAAATTCCTAATAAAACAACAACTTCAAATAATTTTTATAATTTTGAAATGGCTTCAAATTGAAATTGAAACTGCATAAGATGAAATGTTAAATATTATTCTAGAGACCTATGCATCTATTATATGAATATTAATTTATTTTATTTTAATTTTAATTATTGAAGTTTAAAAAAATGATAAGACAGGGTTAGAGAAATAAAAATAAAAAAAAATCTAAAAACATGAAAAGAATGCAGAAAATGACCAAAGAGAGCTACTATAAATGGTTCCCCAATATTGTAGAAAACATTAGATCCCAAACACACAAAAAAAACTAGGATAGACCTGCATACACACAATCTAAGACTAGTCAAGGCAAAAGTCTAAGAAGTAAAGCATGCATCAAAATACGAAAACAATGTAACCGTATTGATGCATAAAGCATCATCACATAATTCCAATGCATGTTGTGAAAAATATTCATTAAATATTATTTATTGCCTTCAAAATCTATTTCCTACATACAAGATGAGGACAACAACTAAAATCCTTCCAACCATTTCCCTTTAATCCTATTCCAAAACTTCTAGTTTGTGGCTTTCCAAAAAAATCCAACCCCCTGATTCTATTTCGAAGGTATATTTATATTTTTTAGTAAATGTTCATTTTTCCTCTCCAAATACTATTCTCTCAACCTATGTGTCTCTTCACATTCCTTATATTTTCACAATGCTCACTGAAACTTTGTAACCCCTTTTGACAAGCTACAGTTTTCATAAACTTTTATAGAAATCATTTCCATCATTTCAAATATCTTGGTAACATTTATTCCATTATATTAAAGTACATGGGTGGTAGCTCAATATCAAAATTTCTAACTTCTCTTCCAAGATATTATCATAATATTAAACCCCATATTGCTAAAAATACTCATGGTACGGGTGTTCTCTCATGATACTTCTTGCTATGTGTGTGGGTCACACATACTTCATCATTTATTTTTTGTCACCCTGAGGTATTAGTAACCACACGATGCTAAAATGATGCAGGAGCATCCGGAGGTGTAAGGCAATCTTGCATCACCCAAAATGCGTTTTTTTCTAAGTGTCAAAACTGTCGCGATATTGCGACGCTTTTTGGTAAAAAGGGTCAAGGGGCGAGACTGTCGCGAAATCGTGACATTTTTGAAGCAAAGCCACTCGAGCGCCAACTGGTCGCGAAATCACGATGTTTCCGAACCAAAGCAGCCCTGACACGAAATGGTCGTGAAATCGCGACATCTTTGAAGCAAAGGGGGCAAAGTGTGAAACTGTCGCGAAATCATGACATTTCTAAGGCAACGTAGTCTGGACGCAAAATGGTCGTGAAATCGTGACATTTCCAGGGCAGAGAGGTCAAGGCGCCAAATGGTCACAAAATCACGACAGTTATGGGGAAAAGCAGTTCGAGCGCCAATTGGTCGCGAAATCGCGACAGCTCCGAGGCAACGAAATCGCGACACTTCCGGAGGGTAAGACTTGAAAGCATAGGGACACCTTCAGCGAAAAGTTTCTAAGGCACAAGAATGGTCACGAAATTGCGACACCTTCTAGGGCAGAGCTCAAAAGACGTCGCAAAATCGTGACACTTTCAGGGGATAGAATTGAAAGCACAATGACATCGCGGCACCTTCCAAGGCAGAGCTTAAAAGACGTCGCAAAATCACGACACGTCCGGGGAACAAGACTTGAAAGCGCAGTGACATCTCGGAGGAAAAGTTCTAAGGCATGAAAACGGTCGTGAAATCACGACACTTCCGAAGGCAAGGCTCGAAAGCGCAAAACGGCCGTGAAATCGTGACGCTTTCAGAGGCAAGGTTCCAAAGTGCAAAGTGGTCACGAAATCATGACACTTTTGGGGTAAAGGCACCAAGAGGTAAAATGGTTGTGATATCGCGACCGAAAGGGAGCGCAAGGAGGCAAACACGTCGCGACATCGCGACAGAGCGCTCACGACGTTGACCAGTCGACGATTGCAGAGACCAGTGCAGAGGGACACATGGCGTGAAGTTACAGGTGGCCCGAGAGTATGGAGCAGTTACAGGGACTCTGGTAGTAGGACACGTGGCATCAACTGCAAATGACCATGGCGCATTCTTATGAATGATGACTTGGCGATGGATTGACAGGCGGCTACAGGGCATGCCGCCACTACAGGCCATGATGTTTCGATACACCTGGCAGCATCTTGCAGGCGAGATAGAGCATTCGTGCAGGCAGTTATGGGGAGTCCCGCATTCAGGGTAATGATGGTCTGAAGAGAGTCGGGCCTGTATAAAAAGGCCGCGCATACATTGTAAAGGGACTCTTGGCCATTTTTGAATCGAATTGCTGTGTATTCGAATTAAGACCTCTGTTTAATGCAAATTGCTTGAATTTTTTTGTGTGTTGTTCATTTCTATATCAAGTGGTATCGAAGCTAGTTGGTTCTGAGTGTGCAGACCGAATGCCGACAGTGAGGCAGTTTGCACCAGGACTGTGGTTGTGAGTTGCGAAGAAGAAGAAGGATGCCTCTGCGTAGAGACCGTGGTGGTATAAGGCATAGGTGAGCAAGAAGGGAGGAGGTCGATTTGAGAGCCCTGCAGAGGCAAGTTGAGGCCCTACAGGAGGAAATTAGAAGAGGAGTCAAGCCGAGAAGGGAAGAACCCAGCGAAGACGAAGTGTGGGAAGAAGAGATTCCATTCGATGAAGAAGAGGATTTGGATCTAGTAGAGGCTAGGCTGTATAGGGCCATCTCCCAAATCGGTAAGAAGCCAAAATTTGACGTCTCCACTTACTTGGGGAACCTCAACCCTGAGGAGTTGATAGACTGGATCAACGACATGGAGGAGTACTTTGAATACGAAGAGCTATCAGATCCAAATCGGATAAGGTTCACGAAAACCAAGCTGAAAGGACATGCTAGCATCTGGTGGAAGGGAGTGTAGCTGGAAAGGAACAAGAGAGGAAAGGAAAGGATCACCAGGTGGGATAGGATGGTAGAGAAACTAAAGAGGCAGTTCATCCCTGTAGATTATGAGTTGGATTTGTTAAAAAAGATGCAGAGCCTTCGACAGGCTAGTAAGACTGTTAAGGAATATACTTAAGAGTTCTATCAAATCTCGATTAGAATCGGCCATTCAGAGGCAAATAAGGAAAAGGTCACATGTTACATCAATGGATTACAAACCAACATTCAAGAAGAGCTGGGGCTGGTTAGAATGAGCACAGTGGAGGATGCATATTAGTTTGCATTAAATGTGGAGGAGAAACTGAATAGGAGGTTTGATGGTAAGTAGAGAGGGAAGGATAGGTGTGGAAGAGCTGGTGGAAGAGGCAGTGGTGGAAAATACAAAGATTTTGGGAAAACTGGTGAAGCTAGCAGTAGCCAAAAATAGAAAGAAGCGAAGGAGGAGGATGACCAACGCCCACGCAATTAGAACAAGTACTACCCAAGAGGAAGAGGTAGGTCTAGGCAGGGGTTTGGAAGAGGTGTATTTCGAGGAACCTGCTTCAACTACGGAGAAGAAGGACACAGGGCATACAACTTCCCACAACATCAAGAGAGGACAAATCGAAGACCTGATGGTCAGGCCCGAGCTATTGTAGCCGACGAAGGTGTAGAGTCTGAGCACTCAGAGGAGGTAGAAAGAGGAGAAGCAATGGTAATCAAAAGAGTCTTGTTAAATGAATAAGAAAATATAGACCAGAGGAATAGCCTATTTTGAACAAGATGCAAGTGCGCAGGCAAGGTCTGTAACATCATCATTGATAATGGAAGCACTGACAATTTGGTTTCTGAGGAGATGGTTGCCAAGTTGCAGTTGGAGAGGAGAAAACACCTGCGCCCTTATCGAATTGCATGGTTGCAAAAGGACCATCGGGTGTTAGTAAGTGAACAATTCCTTGTGAAGTTCAATATTGGAACTTACCGAGATGAGGTTTTATGTGACATCTTGCCTATGGATGCATGCCACCTACTGCTTGGGAGACCATGGCAGTTTGACTGAAGTGTTGTCCATGATGGTCGAGCCAACACATACTCTTTGTCAAAGAATGGAGTTCACCACAAGTTAAAACCCTTGAAAGAGGCGGATGAGAAAGTATGCAGCAGTGCACGAGTCTGTCTAGTGGATGGCAGAAGATTTTTAGATGGTTTGAAGCAAGATCATATGTGCTATGCAATAATCCCTAGGGCTAGGGAAGAGGAATGCAAGGAAATCCTAGTGGAAGTCAGGGGACTGTTAGAGGAATTCCCAGATGTCATTTTTGATAATGTTCCTGAAGTTTTACCACCTGTTAGGAAGATTAGTCACCACATAGATTTGGTGCCTGGGTCGAGTTTGCCAAACAAGGCTGCACATCGAATGATGCCTGTGGAAACTGAAGAGTTGAATCGGCAAGTTCAAGATCTGTTGAAGAAGGGGCTTATTAGGGAGAGTCTTAGTCCATGTGCTGTACCAGCAGTACTAGCACCCAAGAAGGATGGAGAATGGAGGATGTGCACCGACTCTCGGGAAAGCAACAAGATCACCATTAAATACAGGTTCCCACTGCCAAGGATGGATGATATCATGGACTGCTTGAGTGGAGCTGAGTACTTCATAAAAATTGACTTGAAAAGCGGGTACCATCAGATCCACATTAGATAAGGGGATGAGTGGAAGACAACCTTTAAAACCAGAGAGGGGCTGTATGAGTGGTTGGTTATGCCATTTGGATTAACCAATGCACCTAGTACCTTTATGAGGTTAATGAATGAAGTTCTGAAGGAATTTTCGGGCAAATTTGTTATTGTTTACTTGGATGATATACTGATTTTTAGCAGAACCTTAGAGGAGCACCTGATGCACATCAAGAAGGTTTTTGAGAAACTGTAGGAGGAGCAGTTGCTGATCAATCTGAAGAAGTGCAACTTCATGAAGAAGGAGCTCGTATACCTGGGATTTGTTATATTAGCAAATGGTCTCAAAATGGACCCCGAAAAGGTGAAGGCTATCCTAGAATGGCCTGTCCCAAGAAGTGTGACTGATGTTAGATAATTTCATGGTCTGGCAAGTTTCTACAGGAAATTCATTAGAAACTTCAGCATTATTTGCTCATCTCTTACAGAGACGATGAAGGGGAACAAGAAGGAATTCCAGTGGACAGTTGGAGCAGACAGAAGCTTTGCTATGCTGAAGAAAAAGGTCACTGAGCAACCCGTCTTAGCACTCCCAGATTTCAATAAGGTGTTTCAGGTGGACTGCGATGCAAGTGGCAATGCCATAGGAGCCGTATTGAGCCAAGAGGGTAGGCCTGTTGCGTATTTTAGTGAAAAGCTCAATGATTCCAGGAGGAATTATTCGGTATATGATCAAGAGTTCTATGCCATAGTTCAAGCACTCAAGAAATGGAGGCATTATTTGTTGTTGAAAGAGTTTGTTCTCTATACCGACCATCAAGCGCTGCAGTATATTAACAGCCAAGGAAAATTGAATCAGAGGCACCTAAAATGGGTAGAGTTCCGTGAGAGCTATACCTTTGTCTTGGAAGCATTGGAGTGGAATATCCAATAGGGTGGCAGATGCACTGAGTAGAAGGCAATGTCTAATGATAGAAATGAAAGTGGAGGTTGTAGGGTTTGCTAAACTCAAGAACTTATACCCTACAGACCCTGATTTCATAGAAGCTTGGAAATCTTGCATTACGCCTGTTGCGTTGGACAGGACTAAATGGTTGGATTACTTGATTCAAGATGGAATGTTGTTTAGGGGGAACCAATTGTGCATTTCGAGGAGCTCAATGAGAGAGAACATCATTAAAGAAAAGCATAGTGGGAGTTTAGTTGGACACTTTGGTCATGACAAGACCATCTCACTGGTTAGTGAAAACTACTACTGGCCGCAATTGCAGTAGGATGTGGCAAAGTTTGTGCAGACTTGTAGGATATGCCAGATGGCAAAAGGTGTGAGGCAGCCTACTGGTTTGTATCAACCGCTACCTATACCTGAAAGACCATGGGAAGATATTAGTATGGATTTTGTGCTTGGTTTGCCTAGGACGTAGAGGGGGCATGATTCCATATTTGTGGTAGTGGACAGATTTTTGAAAATGGCTCACTTTATCCCGTGCCAGAAGACTAGCGACGCGGTCCATGTAGCTGGTTTGTTCTTTAAGGAAGTGGTACGCCTTCATGGGCTGCCAAGAAGCATTGTGTCAGACCGGGATACTAAGTTTGTAGGTTATTTTTGGAAGACCCTGTGGAAGAAAGCGAAGACGGAGTTAAAGTTCGAGTTCGCATACCACCCCCAAACAGATGGCCAAACAGAGGTGGTTAATAGGATTTTGGGCAACCTACTACGATGCTTGGTAGGGGACAAGCCCAAGGGATGGGATCTAGTTCTGTCGCAAGCTGAGTTCGCGTATAACAGCTCGGTCAATCGGAGTACAAACAAGTCACCATTCTAGATCATCTATGGGAGTAGCCCAAGAAACGCTTCAGAGTTAAGAAGGCTAGATACAAGGGAGAAATGTAGTGCTGAGGCAAAAGACTTTGCCGAACACTTGAAAGGAGTGCATGAGGAAGTGACAAAGCACATTGCTAAGATGAATGCTCAATACAAGACAAGGGCGGATCAAAAACGCAGAGCTAAAGAGTTCCAAGTAGGAGATTCTGTCATGGTCCATCTGAGGAAGGAGCGGTTTCCTGCCAAGACCTATAAAAAACTAAAAATGAAGAAATTTGGACCATGTAAGATCATTGGCAAACGGGATTCGGGCAATGCATACGAGGTGGAGTTACCAAGCGAACTTAACATCTCCCCCGTGTTTAACATCTCGGATTTGGTCAAGTATCATGAAGGAGAGAGCAGTGAGATACCCAGTCCAGATCTATGGAGCATTCCAGTAGCCATCCCAGTTGCGGACGAGATAGAAGAAGTTCTGGATATGCGTGAGGGCCGAAGTACTAGGAACAGGAGTTACTCAGAGTACTTGGTCAAATGGAAGGGCAGACCCATTGAAAATGCGACTTGGTTATCAAAGGCTGAGGTTGATCGCCTGGGTCTACCTCAAAAATATCAGAAGTGAGGTCACTTCTCAAACTCACCCCGAGTGTCTGATGCAGGAGCATCCGGAGGCGTAAGGCAATCTTGCATCACCCAAAAATGCATTTTTTTTCTAAGTGTCAAAACTGTCGCGATATCACGACGCTTTTTGGTAAAAAGGGTCAAGGGGCGAGACTGTCGTGAAATCGCGACATTTTTGAAGCAAAGCCACTCGAGCGCCAACTGGTCATGAAATCGTGACATTTTCAAACCAAAGCAGCCCTGACACGAAATGGTCGTGAAATCGTGACATCTTTGAAGTAAAGGGGGCAAAGTGCGAAACTGTCACGAAATCGTGACATTTCTGAGGCAACACGGTCTGGACGCAAAATGGTCGTGAAATCGTGACATTTCTGGGGCAGAGAGGTCAAGGTGCCAAATGGTCACGAAATCGCGACAGTTTCGAGGAAAAGTAGTTCGAGCGCCAATTGGTCGCGAAATCGCGACAGATCCGAGGCAAAGTCACTTGAGTGCTAAATGGTCATGAAATTGCGACACTTCCAGAGGGTAAGACTTGAAAGCACAGGGACACCTTCAGTGAAAATTTTCTAAGGCACAAGAATGGTCATGAAATCGTGACACCTTCCAGGGCAAAGCTCAAAAGACGTCACAAAATTGTGACACTTTCAGGGTACAGACTTGAAAGCACAACGACATCGTGGCACCTTCCAAGGCAGAGCTTAAAAGACGTCACAAAATTGTGACACGTCCGAGGAACAAGACTTGAAAGCGCAGCGACATCTCGAAGGAAAAATTCTAAGGCACGAAAATGGTCGCAAAATCATGACACTTTCGGAGGCAAGTCTCGAAAGCACAAAACGGCCACGAAATCGTGACGCTTTCGGAGGCAAGGTTCCAAAGAGCAAAGTGGTCATGAAATCACGACGCTTTTTGGGTAAAGGCACCAAGAGGTAAAATGGTAGCGATATCATGACCGGAAGGGAGAAAGAGCGCAAGGAGGCAAACACATCGTGACATCGCGATAGAGCACTCACGACGTTGACCAACTGGCGATTGCAGAGACCAGTGCAGAGGGACACATGGCGTGAAGTTACAGGTGGCCCGAGAGTATGGAGCAATTACAGGGACTCTGGTAGTAGGACACGTGGCATCAACTACAAACGGCCATGGCACATTCTTATGAATGATGACTTGGCGGTGGATTGACAGGCGGTTGCAGGGCATGCCGCCACTACAGGCCATGATGTTTTGATACACCTGGTAGCATCTTGCAGGCGAGACAGAGCATTCGTGCGGGCGGTTATGGGGAGTCCCGCATTCAGGGTAATTATGGTCCGAAGAGAGTCGAGCCTGTATAAAAAGGTCGTGCATACATTGTAAAGGGACTCTTGGCCATTTTTGAATTGAATCGTTGTGTATTCGAATTAAGACCTTTGTTTAATGCAAATTGCTCGAATTTTTCTGTGTTGTTCAGTTCTATATCATAAAATAAAGGCTTAACATCTACTGCACACCTAGCCTTCGGTAATCACCACCTTAACTACACATGTATTGTATAACCGATGTAAAATATTGTGAATGAATTTTGGAGTAGGCTGGTTCGTATTTTATGATCCTAGGTTTAAATCAACCTCTACAACACTGTCAAATAAAATGTGAAATTCATCCTCTAGAGAAAATCCTCGCTCTACATAATCTATTTTGAATCACATGGTGGTTAGCATAGTTTCTTGAATATAATTGCACATCATTCATCCTAATTTTTTTCAATAATAACTTCTTCTCACTGACACCACACCTGTGGTAATCTATTACTTCTAAAATTGAGCATTGTATTGATGTTGCTATCAATATTGTATCACATCATAATGCGTTCTCCACATGGCATCATACATCCCAACTTTTGTTTGGGTCTGGAAATACTATAATTTTCCAATGTCTCTATGAATACTACATCCACATTATACTCCATATTTGGTGCCCGATTTACAGTACTTACTATGAAGATCCCATGTCAGCATGTTGCATCGCTACTTTCCTAATTGGTCCCTAGCTTGTATGCACATTATCATGGTGTCCCAATCATCAACCACCTTGTCGGTCACTATCATTTTATCAGTTCTACACAGTCCTATATACTTCCTCACAATGCACTCCTTATGGCCTACCTCATTAGAAATTACCCCCTCCATGGACCCCGTTGTGTAAATAGACCCCACCAACAGTATCCACTATATCTATGTCGATGAATGCCATGAGTGTGCTCTGTAAATTATATTTACTTCATTATTCTAGTCGTAACATGTCCAATAAATATATTGTACATCTCCATTTCTCTTGGTCACTATCGTTGTTTGATTTCAATAGTCTATGTTGAGTCATTCTGCTAGATCCTTATCACTTCTACATTGTGACACCTTTTATTACCATGAATTTATCATCCATGTATGTTTGGAGCCTTCTCTATCACAATGTTTGATCTGATCACATCATAGATCTAGACTCCCCACCATGTGGGCTCATCTGTATTGGTTCAGTAATCCCATTTATCTCATTCAATCATGCTCATTTGTCTGTATCGTCTGCATCATTGGATCTCACTGCCTTGAATGCCACCTCAAGTCTAGCTATAATTTGAATCAACCTAGCCATGGGTCTGTCCATTGGGTCTAACCCATATGCTACATATGCTAGTCACAAACTATCCATACCATTCAATAGTTATAATCCACATAGTACGAGGAATCTTTCACAAAAAGTGATCATCATTGACCTTTCGGCCATCCACCATGCTAAGGATCCATGGCTACATATTATTGCACATAATAGATATATTAATTAGAGCTCTTAAGACCTAAATCCTTTAATGCTAATAATAAAGAATTCTCACACTTTAATTTTAAAGGTAAAGCCACTCATGCAAAATAATTTTTCATTTTGTTTTATTTATTTACTTTTATTATTATTATTATCGTAATATTATACATATAAATATATTTATATATATATATATAATTTATTTATTTAAATAGTTTTTTTTTCACATATATATAATATATGTATGTATTTTATATATTTTTTAATTTAATTTAATTTAGATAATTTTAAATTATTTAGATCAATTTAATTCAAAGTATTAAAATTAACCCAAAATATTAAAAATTACACAACTCGTTAAACATATCAAAGCAAACCCAAAAGAAGACTTTAACCAACAAAAATAACCTATCAACATTATCACTCAAAGATGCTCAACACTCTCAAAAACCAAAATTTTAAGGTGGGTCTCCATATTTAGGGCTAGTTGTGGAATGGCCACAACAAATGGTAACTCTATTAGGAAATACTCCTAAGCATTTTGGATGAAGAACCCAGTTCTAAAAATAAATAAACCAAATATCAGAATGAAATATACATTGTATAGTAACATCCAAAGAAGATGGGGGTAGACAACTTCAACCAAAAACTATAGAGGGGGAAATTACCCTACCACATACAATTTTTGGCTGAATTCGCAAGAGAGAGCCAAGGTGACCATGAAGATATGTTGTTCTCTACACTCAGTGCTTGGGGTAAAGGTTTACCAAGAATGGTTTTAGGACTTGCTCCAAGTCCTCGGGATATTCGGGATAGTTTGATGTATTCAGTTTCAAGATAAACACCTAAGTTTGGCCTTTCTAGATATAAGCTAGAAAAAATGAAGGACAATGCAAAAAATAGAATAGGATAGCTGAAAATAGAATGTAGGCATACACGAGCTAGCCTAAAAATGATTTTTTATTTTGAATGCTCACTAACCTAGGATTCATTTTAGAAAACCTTTAAAGCATAGATATACAGATAGATGCACAAAAATTATCCCTAGATGTAAAATAAATACCTTTCACTTTTATATTCCTAGGAATCAATAATTAAATAAGATATTCAACGAGTAGAATTATTAGAGCAGTTATCTAGATCAGTGGGTTATTAGCTTTTCTGCTTCTTGTACAATGATATCAAGAATACCTATTTTTGCAAGATCACTCATGAAACACTGAAAAATAGAATTGACATTAGGGGGTCTTCTTAGGCCATTGTGTAATAGATCTTGGAGGTGCATCAGTCAAGCCTCCTAGGTCCTCTTAGATGACCTTTTAATAAAAAAGTAAAAATTAACCTTTAGAGAATTAATAATAAAATAGAAATATAGTAATAGAGAATGAAAAAATAGAATACAACAGTATGATCTAGATACAGAATGGAATACAATAGTGAGAATAGAATCTTGAAATTACCCCCAGTATGTCCTAAGGTAAAATCACACTTTGCCTAGATTTGGCATGATAACATAGCAGTAAAGTCACACCATGCCTGGTTGGTGCATGATTTTGCTTTTGCAGACTGGTTTACCCTAATTAGGGCAAGCGAAGTCAGGCCCCACTAATGTCAGGCATGATATCGCTGCAAACTAATGAAAATTTAAAAATGAGTTGAGAAAAAAATAAATATAAAAAATAAAGCAAACCCTAATGAACATCGTAGAAATAGGTAGATAAGATTGAAGTATTCGAGTAGACACTCTATATCTTTGAACTACACCATAGATCCACCAAGTCACATAGTAAATCAATCCAATCCACGCAAATAGAAGATCAAATATGAAATTCACACTTCGAGGTTAACTTGTAGCAAAGAAAATAAAGGAATAAGAATGAACTATCACAAAGATTTTGAGCTTAATAAATAATCAAAATTTCACATTACTCGCATATCACATTGCACTTAAAAACTTTGCATCTTATGGTTTGTCAAGAACATTCTTCCTTTTATAGATGAAATCATAAGGAAAAATACAAGCAAAATAAACCCAAATTTGATGCTAAAACATGTTGGAGGGTTTAAACCTTGGTATAAGTGGGCTCAAAAGAATAAAATTAAATTAAATTAAAAATTAGGTTAAAAAAATGAAGTCACACCCCATCCTGATGGGGTATGATATCACTTGTGAAAAGTTGCGCCTTGTAAAGACAAGGTGTTATTTCACTAAAAACACTAGAAAATGCTAAAATAGGGGCAAAGAGGCCTACCTTTAACTTTGGCAGGGGTGAGGGACTTATTAAAGGAACTAAGTAATATTTCCAACTCAAAGTAGGTCAATTTTCCATGTCTACATTTTCCCCCCTCTTTGATGCATTTATGGCCTAATAAATACGTCAAGGATCTAGACTCCTACAGGCAAGCATACAATAAACATAGAAAATGGGTGTCTAGATTCAGGTAAAATGGTGAGATATTACTACCATTAATGCATCTATGTCTAGGGTACCCCCTCGAGTTTTGAGAGGAAAGGAACTTCCTTAAGAAACTTGAAAATGCAAAAGAGAGAAATAAAAATATAGAAGGAAACAAAACAAGTGCATCAAAACAAATATCACTGGCTATAGTATGAATCTAATACAACTAGCATGAAATGCATGGAAGGAAAATGAGGGGAAGAAGGAGGAAGAAGAAATATAAAGAAGAGTGGAAACAAAAAATTGTGAAGTGGAAAAAGAATAAGGCAAAGATAAAACTCTCAAAGGTAAACCATATAAAATTGAGAAGGAAGCTAAATTAGAAACCTGACTAGAGGGTGTTATGCTCAAAATATGGTCCATGTATGGAGTGAAGAACCTACTATGGATGTAGTACTCACTAAATATGGATCAATAAGTGAAGTGTATAGTGTAATCATCTATGGGTGTTTTCTCACTAGTAACTGTTGTTGGGTGATTACCCGCTAGGATGTATGCCGAGGTCTACTTTCAATGGCCAAGGAGCTGATCCTATAATAAGGTGTTAGGTCCACTGAGTCAAAGAGAGACATAACTTGATAGGGGTGTTATAGTGTATGATGTTGTAAAATGATATATGTAATGTATATGCCAGTACTACCTAATAAGGTGTATGCACATGTATGTATGGACCAAATAGTATGAGCATAACATAATGTGAGTGTGTGCATGTGCTAGAAGAAATAAGAGGAAGAAAATAAGGAGTGAAGAATTGTGTGTGTGTACCCCCAGATTGAAGTTTAAATTACTAAAAAATCAAGAGAGAGAAGTGTGAAAACAAAATATAGAATAATGTATATACTTATATGAACAAATAAGACAAAAGAGAAATAAAAAGCATGCAAAAGGGAAAGGAAATACAAAAAGAGAATTGTATTCCTTGACTTGGAGGAGAAATTATGATCATTGCAAAACTTTAAAATTCAAGGAATACAAGAAGAAGAGAGAAGAGAAGAAAGAGAAAGGAAGCAAAGAAGAGAATAAGGGATGAAAATGCATGGTCCCTAAGTTTAGGCTTCACTAGGCATCATAAACCTAGTGAAAGTGAATGCATGTGAGCTATCACCTAACTAGGTATCATAACATGCCATTATCATGAATTTCTAGAAGCTATATGAATAAGCAGTCATGAGAAAGTAGTGATGCAAATATGACAAGAAATATGCAAGAACAGAATGATAGGCAATCATGCATAATATGATAGATAGATATGCAAAATATGTCATGCAAAAATACAACATGATATTAACTAAATGTATATGCAATATGAAAAACAAGTCAAGCATAATATCTTTTTAAATGCATTATATTCATTGGTTCTTAAAGTTCTTTACCATTCATATAAGTCAACTTATAAGCACCAAACTAAATTTAGTTGCTATGATAAAGGGCCCTAACCAGTTGGGCTGAAACTTACCTCGAAGGTCAACACAAGAATTAGTGTTCTTTTAGTTTCTTTGAGGAAAAGGTCCCCAACCTCAAGAGAAAATTTGCAAAACATCTTAGAGTAATATCATAAAAGCCTATCCTAATAGGCTCACAAATTCTCTAAGGCATGGATGCAATTTTCATCTAGTATCTCCAATTGGTGCAAACGGTTTTCATGAAACTCATCACTGACCTCAACATTTGGCAACAAGATGCACAAAGAAGGAACCTCTAGCTTGAAGGGAAACATTGTCTTAGACCCATATACCAAGACATATGATGAGGCCCCTATGGGAGTATGCACACTAGTACGATAGGCCCACAAGGTAGGATAAAATTGAGTATGCCAGTCATGACTGGTCTTATTAACCAACTTATTCAAAGTCTTGATCAAGGATTTTTTATATGCCTCAGTTTACCCATTACCCTGAGGGTGATAAGGGGTTGACCATTTGTGCTGAATCTTATATTTATCACAAAGATCATGGACATCCTTGTTCTTGAAAGGAGTGTTGTTTTCAGAGACAATCATTGAAGGAATCCCAAACCTACAAAGTATCTGGTTGAAGATGAACTTAGAAACCTGAGTTCCATACACCATATCCAGAGGTATGGCTTCGACTCATTTAGTGAAATACTCAGTCACAATAATGATAAACTTGTGATCATCAGACGACACTGGTTTAACCTTCTCGATAATGTCCAATCCCCACATGGAGAATGGCTAAGAGAAAGATATTACTTGAAGGTCTTGAGAAGGAGCATGAATAATATGATCATGGCGTTGAAGCTTATTTCAACACCGAACATAATCACATACATTTTCACATGGAAGGCCAATAATACCCCATATAAAGGATCTTTTAGAAATATAATTAATGCTAAAATTGCCCCCACATGAACCATCATGAGCATCACTAAGAGCAAGTCAGGACTCATTAGAGTTAAGGCATCGCAAGAGGATACCTTAAAAATAACATTGACATAAATTATTTCCAATTATAAAAAATTTACATGCTCTCTTGTGCAATAGCTTACACTAATTACGATCTAAATCATCAAGCATAAAGCTATATTTAAGAAAATTAAAGATGTCGTTAAACTATGGTTTAGATGGGGAATCTCTGATGGTAAAACACTCTAGGGGATCTAAACAAGAACTCAAATATGCAAGTTCCTAGAGTTGTCAAATTATAAATGAAGCTTGATCATCTTCTAACTCCAAAGAGAACAAGGATGCAGTAGCAACCATGGGATATGCATGGTAGTTTAAGGATCTAGGGATAGACTTTATGGTCACATGCTCAAAATAAGATAACAACTTGGTGGCAATATCCTTGTAGGGTTTAATCTTATCATAGTGATTTTTATAAACATCATTGATTTGATTAACCACAAGTTGAGAGTCACCAAAGACCAAAAGGACCTTGAACTGCAAAGCTAAGGCTACTATTAGACCAAGGATCAGAGCTTCATATTCTATAGTATTATTTATGCAAGAGAAATGAAGGTTGAAGGACAAAGGGATGAGCTATTTTTGTGGTGTAACTAGAAAGACTCTAGATCTAGCACCCTTCATGCATTGAACTCCATCAAAAAATAAAGTCCAAGAATCAAAATCTTCAATTTCAACATTGAAGCACTCATAAGTAAACTCAATGATTATAGGATGGGTAGCTTCTAGGGTAATGGAGTCTAAATGATTAGCAATCACTTGACCCTTGATAGCCTTTTGACCTATGAAAGTTAAATCAAAATCACTAAGGGTTAACACCCACTTAGCATCTCGAGCTGACAAGTGGGGCTTGGACATCAAGTAGCACAAAGGATCAAACTTTTCAACCACCAATGTCTTATGGCTGAGCATGTAGTGTATTAAATTATAGAAATAAAACACTACAACAAGACAAATATTCTTTAAGGGAGTACCTAGTTTCATAGCTGACCAAAGTTCTACTAATGTAGTATATAGCTCTCTCTTTGTCTTCATGATCATGTTGAGCCAGCATGGCTGCTATGTAAAGCAATAAATATCTACCAAGCATAGGGGGAACTAAAAAGGGTAGGGAGGTGAGATATCTTTTGAGGTTGTCAAAAGCTTTCTAACACTCGAAATCCCACCAAAAAACTACATCCTTCTTAAGGAGCTGAAGGAAAGGCTAACACTTATCGACTAATTGGGCAATGAACCGATGGATAGACTACAAATTACCTTACAAACTTTGTAGCTCATTTAGGGTGTGAGGAGGAGGTATATCAATGATAGTTACTACCTTGGCAGGGTCCACTTCAATGCCTCACCTAGACATGATGAAACCTAAAAACTTATCATATGTAACCCCAAACACACACTTAGTAGGTTTAAGATGAACCTTGTATTTTCAAAGCCTTTCAAATATGTATCTTAAGTCATGGACATGATCCTTTCATTCTAAGGAATGAGACAAAAGGTCATCCACATAGTCCTGGAGAATATAATGCATCATGTCATGGAAAATATTAGTCATGGTCTACTGATAGGTAGCTCCTACATTCTTAAGGCCAAAAGGTATGATATTCCAGTAGAAGGTACCCCAAGGAGTAGTGAATGTTGTCTTGGCTTGATCCTCAAGAGCAATAAAAATATGATTTTAGACTAAGAAACCATCCATGAGTGAAAGCATTCCGTATTTGGTAGTGAAATTTACAATCTGGTCTATGTTAGGTAAGGGAAAATCATCCTTGGGACATGCTAAGTTAATGTCTCAAAAGTTGGTATACACTCTGATTGTTCCTTCCTTTTTAGCCACATGAATGATATTAGATATCCAATCAGAATCTTCGATGGATTTTATAAAACCAATGTCAAGGAGTTTTTGGAGCTCCTCCTTGACTAAAAGGGTGACCTTTGGATGCATCTTTTGAAGCTTCTGATTAACAGGCTTAGCATTGGGCTTAACTACCAAATGATACATGACAAGTGAGGTATCAAGTCCTGGCATGTTAGCATATAACCAAGCAAAAATGTCTTGATATTATTTCAATAAATTGGTTAATTGCTCTCGCTCATCAATGGTCAGGGATTTTCCTAACTTAAGGATTCTAGGGGCTTCCTCATAACCTATTCTAACATCTATGGTCTCCTTAATAAGAATGGATAAATCATCCTCAAGAGGAGGTGGGGCAATAATCACTCCTAATTTCTCAAGATCCTCAAGAGGCATAGAACTAAAGTCCACTTGAGAACTAGAAGACTCAACCTGTGCTACGTAATGGATAGACCCATCAAATACAATGTCATTTTGAGATAAATCCTCATCTATAAAATATGACTCTAGGGTTAAGAACATAGGAGAGGGTGGACCCTCATCCTTAAAACTCCATTCTAAATATTTATGAGATTCATCAAAGAGAAGATCTAAACAAGAAGAGTCATCTTGATCTTATGATGGAACATTTGTAGAAGAATCCTTAGAGGAAGACTGTGATGAATTGATGTGGGCTAGATCCTATAGTGAGAAAAATTCAAATGGATGAGGATCTCTCATGATAGAAATAATTTGGTAATCAAATTCAAATTCTACACATTGGTGAAAAGTATAATGGACAACCTTCATTGCATAGATCCAAGGTCATCCAAGAAGAAGATTAAAAGATGCAAGACAAGATACCACATAAAATATTGTTTTTAAAATTTTGGGTCCAACTCTAGAGGGAGTAATATAGTGCTACAAGCTTCTTGAGAATAATTGATAATATTTTTAATGATGTCACTAGATGCAATTAAATATTTCTTCTTCAACCCATATTTTTGAAATAAGCGATGTGTACAATAATTCAATGAAGAACCATTATCATTCATAACCCTTTTGATGAGTGTCCCTAATGTAAGTAGTGATGTATAGCGAAGAGTCTTCCTAAACTACTAAGGGAGCCATATCATTATCTAAAAATGTTAGATGAGGCTTCTAGAGAGAGCCTACAACCTTTGCCATATCCTGGGAGAAATATCTGGAGGTACTAATTACTGCTTCAAAATATTTATCATAGCTTCTTTATGGGCCTAAGAATTCTATAGAAGTTCTAAGAGTGGAATCTTTATTAAATCATTCATATTATGTATAATTTTTTTTGGAGTAGTTGTTATCATTCCTACCATGTTGTTATTATACCGATGTTGTACACTTTTATAGGATACTTGGTTGGTTTGTCTTGTTCTATTTTGATTTTTTTGGAAGACTAAAAACTACTAGTGTCAATGCGATCAACATAAATTAAATTTTGAACCACATGTTTCAGCCTTTTACAAGAATTAGTCCAATGTCCTTCTACTCTATGATATGCATAATGTTGATCTACTTTATACCAATGAGCTATAGCATTTGGTTGCATTATATGAGGTAATTCAATTGCCTTAGCATCCAATAGTTTTTTTAAAACTGCTTCCATAGACATATTAAGTCTTGCGAAGTTCCTTTAAGGTTTCTAAAGTACAATATTTTGTAGGTTGTTAGTGACATTGTTAATAGGCCTACTATCACTATTACCTCCTATTTGTTTTTTATTATGTTGAGACTTAATTGGATTATCTTATTTAACCTTGAGTTGACCTCTTCTAATGAGATCTTGTTCCACTTTTCTTGCTAACTCAATTACTTGATCTAAATATGTGATAGTAGTAGTTTCTAGAGCATAAGATAATTGTTCTTGTAAATTACCAATAAATATATCAAGCATATCTTTTTGATACATAGGTTGCCTTAATAGACCAACTAAACTTCTCCAATGAGCTAAGAATTCTAAAAAACTTTCTTCTTCACTTTGCTTTAAATCATATAAATCTCTCATAGTCACTTCCTTTTCAATATAAGCACTAAAATGATGAAAACATATTTTTGCGGTCTTCTCAAAAATTTTCAAATAATAGTTGGGAAACCGATAATACTTCTCTAATGCTACCCCAATAAGAATTTTTGGAAATATTTTCAATAAGAGCATTTTTCATCATAAATAAGATCATGACAAGCTATCCTGAATTCTCTCAAATGCTCTATTGGATATTTAGTCCCTTTATAGATTGGAAGTACTAGTATAGAAAAATTCTTAGGATAAGGTATAACAACAACAATAGGATCCAATTGCTGACTACGCATCTCTTTATAGTTGTATGTAAAACCTAAAGTTTGAATCATATTCAGGATAGTTTTATGTATTCAATTTCAAGAAAAACACCTAAGTTTGTCCTTTCTAGATCTAAGCTAGAAAAGATAAAGGAAAATATAGAAAATAGAATAAAAAAACTAAAAATAGAATGCAGGCATACAAGATCTAGCCTAAAAATGATTCATTATTTTTAATGCTCACTAAACTAGGGTTTATTTCAAAAAACCTTTAAAGTAGAGATATACAAGATAGATGCATATAAATTATCCCTAGATGCAAACTAAATAATGCCTTTCACTTTCAGATGCCTAGGAATCAATAATTAAATTAGATCTTCAACTAGTAGAATGATTAGAGCACTTATCTAGACCAGTGGTTGATTTATCTTTTCTACCTCTTGTCCAATGATATCAAGAATACTTATATCTACAAGATCACTCATGAAACACTAAAAAATAGAATTAGCATTAGGGGGTCTGCTTAGGCCACTGTGTAATAGATCTTGGAGATACAACAATCAATCCCCCTAGGTCCTTTTATATGACCTTTTAATACAAAACTAGAAATTGACCTTTCATAAAATAGAAATACAGTAACAAAGAATAGAAAATAGAATACAACAGTATGATCCAGATGCATAATGGAATGCAATAGTGAAAAAAAATATTGAAATTACCCTTGGTGTGTCCTAGGGAAAAATCATGCCTCACCTAGAGTGAGTGTGATAACATAGTAGTAAAATCATGCCTTGCCTATATGGGGTGTGATTTCACTTTTGCAGACTGTGTTGCCCTAATTAGAGAAAGTGAACTTATGCCTCACTAATGTTGGGTGTGATATCACTGTAGACTAATACAAAATAAAAAGCGAGGGCAAAAGATGAAATAAATTCCAAAATAAAGTAATTAAACCCTAATGGACATTGCAAAAGTAGGTAGATAATATTGATGTATCCAAACATACACTCTATCTCTTTGAACTACACCACGGATCCACCAAGTCACATAGCAAATCAATCCAATCCATGCAAATATAATATCAAATTCAAAATTCATACTTTGGGGTTAGCTTGTAGCAGAGAAAATAAAGGAAGAAGAACGAACTATCACAAATATTTTGAGATTAATCAATAATCAAAATTTCACATTACTCTCATATCACATTGACTTAAAAACTTCACATCTTATGATTTGGCAAGAACATTCTTCCTTTTGTAGAAAAAATCGAAGGAAAAAAGGTTGCCAAAATAAATCCAAAGTTGATGCTATAACACATTAGAAGGTTTAAACCTGGGTCTAAACAGGATCAAAAGAAAAAAATAAAATAAATTTAAAAATTAGGTTAAAACAACGAAGTCGCACCCCATCTTGACGAGACATGATATCACTTGCGTGAAGTTGCGTATCATAAATATAGGGCACAATTTCACTAAAAATACTATAAAAGGCAAAAAGAGGGGTAAAGAGGCTTACCCTTACCTTTGGCAGGGGTGAGGGACTTCTTAAAGGCACTAAGGAAGCTTGTCCACTCAAAGTGGGTCAATATTTTGTGTCTACAAAAATACATGAATCATTGCTTGCTTAGTGTGTGTAAATGTGAGTTCATTTTGCATGCTTGAAAAACATCCAGACTCCATCACCTAATTAGCATTAGGCTATGAAGTATTTCTCCCAATAAGAATTTTATAGATAGAGCCTTACTGCCAGTCAGGCGTCCATAGCCCCAATAGAGCTTATCTACATTCCCATGGTTTAATTGATATTTTGTAGTGCCTCTTTTTTTTATCAATCTTTTTCTAGATAGAGCCCTACCACCAGTTAGGTCCATAGCCATAGTAGAGTTTATCTAGACTTGGTGACTAATTTTAGCATGTTTTCCATTGCTTGATTTTTTTTATATAAGGCCTTGCAAAAGTTTATGCACCACATGGGTTAGAGAATAATTTGAAGTTAGAGATGGAGCATATTAAATTTTTGTCTTAATTTACAAACCAAAATGAATTCATCCTTCCATATTTCAAAGCATACCCTCTAATATGATGTGTTTGTGTGTAGATTTAGCAAAATGATTCAGTATTCCAAAATTCACTATCTTAGCCCTAGATTCTAGGAGAGGTTACTAAACAACTTCATCCCCTTTTCCTTGGTCCACATGATAGGCAATTCACCCTACATGATAAAGGAGCACAAAAAATAGTCAATAGGCCATTAGTAGCGACCACGCAACATCATCTAAAGTAGAGGGACCAACCTAAAAATGTAAAACTTGTAAACTAAAAACTTGGGAAACAAACCCAAAATCCAACCTAATGAAAATTGAAAAGAACAAAACAAAACTTGCCAAACCAATAATTAGGAAGAATTCACAAAATGATAAAACTAAATCAAAAGTAATAAAACCAAATCTATATACAAGAATATACAATAATGTACAATATTATGCAAAAAATAATCTATCACTTTCTTAGATTCGAAACACGATTAGCACATTTTGAAAGACCCATACTATGATATGCATGCCAAGCTTTATAGGAATCTAGCCAAAAGAAGATTAAGCCATAAAATACAACAATCATTATTTTTTCTCTCTCACCCCACCAATTTAATCTAGTTCTATTAGTAATACCATAGTTGAGTTACAAATTGTGAAGACAAGAATATGACACTTAAATAATAAAGAAATCAAATAACCCAAGAAAACACAAGATTGCACAAATATATAAATGTATTCAATAAATGAGGGGGCTAATAAACTCCTTTTGATGCAATCTATGCTCAATGAGCCTTTGATACAAATATTTACAATACGCGAGGGTTCTCTGAAACCCTAGCTACAATAATGAAGTGTCTTCAAATAGTGTATCCTCACTTCCAATAGGTTGAGTGGGCTTCAGGTATCCGATGTCGGACCACTCTAGCTTCAATAGTCATTCAACAATAAATGAGATCTATAGACCTGCGTGCACACAAATAAAGAAAGGGGTTAATAACACTTGTTAGGGATCCACAGTGTGAGACCCTCACATATTAATAAATCCTAACCAAAAATAAATCCAATGGGATCCTAAATATACAAATCATATAATATAATAAAACCAATAATGATATACCTTGCTTGTGATGATGCCTTGTTTTATTGTTGCATTTCTAATAGAAGATGGTGTGATGCAGCAGGATCGGGTGCACACTAGGTAGGCTCTCACGTGAGCTTCGAAAGTTATGGTGTGCAATTGGAAGGCTCTGGCATGAGCTTTGTAAGATATGGTATGCACATATTAAATGACAAGCTCTGGTGGGTGCCTGGCAAGCTTCTGTAGTGAGATTCGCAAGCTCGGAAGTGCACCTACGGCTAAGGATGGATCTGTAGAAGCAAATCTTGGGGGATGTGATGAATGTGGTGGATGGGTGGAAGTGACGATGGTGGAAATGGAGGAGGGCAAGGTGGAAAGGACAGATATGGGGATGGTTGGAATATTAGAATTCCTATTGGTTGGCTAGGGCTTTGTATTTTTAGGGCTCTATCTATTTTAGCTTCGCTAGGGCTTCACCAATGGCTTCCTTAAGATGTATAATGATGATATCAGAATTATAGGGTTCCAAGGTTTTGGGCATTTGCAAATGCCCCTACTTATAATCCAACCTTAGGATTTCTTAGGGTTTTAGCTCAACACTTTAGATCGTGTGGCTAAGATTAAATCATATCCTAGGGCTAATATTGTACTTTAAGTGTGGCATGGATTAATGAAGATGGATGGTGGAGATTATATTGGATCGAACAGATGAGGTTAATTGGTTTTATAAATACATATTTTATAATAAATATATTATAATATAATATAAAATATTATATTAAATATAAAATAATATAAAATAATATTAAAATAAGCCCAATTGGGTTAGGAAATGGTAGAAAATGTGGAAAAGTGGACCTTTTGAATGCGGGAAAGGTGTAATTGGGCCAAATAATTGGCAAGAAAGGTGTGATTGGGCAAGTGGGTGGTGGGATGGTTAGGATGGAGGATTAATGGTTGTAATTTGGTGTCTACAGATGCCCCTTTTTGTACCATGTTACGTGAAACACAATATGGTGCAAAAATACAAGACACCTGCTTGGGCTATGGGTGCAAAAGCAACTTCTCTTTGTCATTGGATTTGAGCACTAATGTTGAAAACAAAAGAATAAAGAATTTTTTGGAATTTTCTAGCTTACCCCCTCAATTGGTGAATGAGTTACCAATGTATCTCACAAGCCAATTGAAATTTTTTGTGCAAATAATGAATGATGTAGTGAATTTGTGCAATTGATGAATGAATGGTGTGAAATGCAATGTGATTGTGGATGATATGAATGATGTAAAATGTGATACCGTTTATGCCCCAATGGTGGGAAAGGGGTTGGTGTATAATACCATGTGATTGTGGACGATATGAATGATGTAAAATGTGATACCATTTATGCCCCAATGGTGGGAAAGGGGTTGGTGTATAATACCATGTGATTGTGGACGATATGAATGATGTAAAATATGATACCATTTATGCCACAATGGTGGGAAAGGGGTTGTTGTATAATACCATGTGATTGTGGATGATATGAATGATGTAAAATGTGATACCATTTATGCCCCAACAGTGGGAAAGGGGTTGGTGTGTAATACCATGTGATTGTGGATGATATAAATAATGTACAATGTGATACCATTTATCCCCAAAGGTGGGAAAGGGGTTGGTGTATAATACCATGTGATTGTAATATGTATCCCATCATGGGAAATCATAATCAAATTATGGTTACCCCAAACTTTGGGATGATCCACTGCTATTGAATAAGATATCACAATGGCATCATTGAGTATGAAATTGATGAAGATGCAGGCTGACTAAGTCAACGTAGGGGTGGGGTGGTGATTGTGTAAGTTTATTTACCAATTCCATAATGGAACCAATCAGTCTACCGATATGTCCTATATGGTGATTGTTATCAAATGAGTGAGTGCTTGTGATTTTGATTACTCATGTTTTCATGCCCCACAGAGGAGGGTATCATTGACTATATTTGAGCAACTTGTTCTTGGCAAAGCTATACTCAAAATGTGAGGTTCCAAATGTGATTGTGATATTGATGATGTGATAATGGATGATGATCATTTTCAAGTGTCCTTATTGTAGATTATTCATCTTACCGAATTGCATGGATTACTATCACTGCAATCACCAAGTTGATAGGATAACCCACTAGGTACAAGGTTCACTTATAAAGATGAAATGTGCTGTATGATTCGTGATTCATGAAGGATAATTATGGAAGAATATTTGATTTTGTCATGCAATGATTTTGCTGATTGTGGAGTTGACTGATTTGTGATTTTGCATTTGTTGATGTGTTGTGCTTTGTGGCAAAAATGAAATTTTTAGTGGTCAATTCAACTCCAAATTGTACAAAATTTTATGGGGTGATGAAACATATGATGGAGAATTGTGGAATGTCAATTTTATGAAAATTCGACCTTGATTGACATGTTTTGTAATGCAATATGTGTATTTGAAGAATTTGGCTTGTTCTCGTAAAATATGCATGCAAAACCATTTATGTTTTCATAAAATTGAATTTTATGATGTATATGATGTGGGCATGAATTTTGGTACCAATTAGGTGAGTGGAGATATTGTTTTGAGGGATTTTACCTTCATGCTCTTTTGGTGCTAGGAACACGGCTGCACCTAGCATATTGTGTAGGTGCCTGCATGCGCCTGGGTGTGCTTGTAGGCGTGTGACTATGCCTATGATTTGCAAGCATAGTTCTATGCCTGAATGCGCTAAGGAAAGTTATAAACAACTTTTTGAGTGAATTATGAGGCTCACTTTTGCGCTTTGGACTTTGATAAGCTGCATTTGAGGGGTGGAGAGGATTTGTAAGTTTAGTGAGGCTAGTGAGAATTGGTGTGGAAGATAAGGTGGCAAAGAGATTGAATGCTACAAGTGGAGCTGAGGCACCATTTGCACCGTTAATGTTTAAAAATACTTTATATCTTGTGCATATTTTTGTTGTTTATTTATTTTTTATAATGGTCTTAATAAATTTTGTTTTGTTGTTGTAGTTGAGGGATATAAAGCCTCAACATCAGTTTTCTCCTCTTATTATTAAGATGAGGAAGAAGCTGACGATTGATGATTGGGTGTTGTTGGGTAGGGTAGGCCTAGAGGGTGTAGCTAGCCTTGATGTGGTTAGGGCCAATGAGGGATATCTCTCATCATTAATAGAGATATAGGACCCTAATAGGGGGACATTCCAACTACCAATTAGGGAGGCTACTGTCATGCATGAGGATGTATACCACAATCTCAAGGTGCCATTAGAAGGGGTGAGGATGGTATTTTGTCAGGATAAGAAGGTGGAAATGTATCAAATGTTTGGGAATCGATGGGAGGAGGCTTGGATGGGAGATGGGGGTATATGCTATCTAATAATGTGCAAGGCAAAGGAGCTAGATGCACTCCTCGCCTTGATAATATTCGTGCTAACAAATATAGTGCTACCTAATAACACTAGTTGTAGGTTCCCTTGGAAACTATTGGGATTGGTGAGTGATCTATTGATGGATCCTCAGGAGTATGCATGGGTGCCTATATTATTGGTGTAGTTATACCAAGATCTATATGAGGTGATTCAGAGGGAGAGGAAGGAAATTAGATGCAACTTCCTCCTATAGTGTTTGGCTTAGGAGAATTTTGTTGTGGCTCGACCTGAGGGGTTTCCATGTGAGTCATGGAAAATGGGGGAGCCCTATGCTAGGTGAATGGTAGTGGTAGAAGAAGTTCAGCTGAGTCAAGAGGTGCATACCTGCTAGTGGTATTAGGATATGTAGTAGGGGTTGACTCAGGAGGATGTGACATGGTGGCCATGGCATGGAGCCTGATGGGATGTTGATGGGGAGTAGCTATGTCAGGTGAGGTAGACTTGGTGGTTGGTTGGGTGGAGGGATGATGAGGTGGAGTAATTCTAATACTCGTGGGTGCTGAGGCAATTTGGCTTGCCTCAAGGTGTGCCATATGAGCCAGTTTTGTATCAACACCAGTGAGATGAGTGGATGTTTCCATGTGCAGAGCCATAGCGAGTGGTGATTAAGGATGATGAGGAGATGGAGGTACCTAATGTAGATGATGTCAGGGTGACTCTTAAGTATGTGGATTGGTTTGGTGCCCAAAAAGTATGGGTACCAAATATTACAGGTGATGAGGCAACAACTATGGGATCAAGGGTGACTCTAAAGAGGATGAGGGGTCAGCGATCGATGGGTCAAAGATGATCGAGGGGATCGGCTCAACAAACTTTAGATATGGGATTGTATAAGGAGGAGAGGGAGGATGATGAGGGGATGGGTGAGATCTCTAAGGTGTTTATGTTATACATAGAGTTGGAGCACAAGGTTATGCTTGAGACTCATAGGGAGTCACATGCTACTATAGCTTGGCTGGAGGCAGAGCGGGCGGTAGATGTGGCTGGTGATCAGGATATGGTCATATGACTTTAGATAGATATATTGGCAAAGGAGCATTGGCATCAGATGGACTTATGGTGTCTACGAGCCAGTGAGGCATATGCACATTCCTTGGAGGATGTTTGTATGCAAAAACATATTACATTACCAGATCCTCCTTCCTCTTCTATAGTTGAGTCCTCTAGGCATACTGAGTCTAGGCAAAGTACTAGTTCGAGGGCTCCTACTAGGTCTCAGGAGTCCTGTCATGGACATTAGCTTAGTGCTTAGAGGAACTATTTTGTATATGAGCCTTGGTGCTCCCTTGTAGCCTTTTGGCATTTATTGTATATGTGATTTATATATATATATACATGGCCTTTTATATTTGTGTTATATTTTGTGTGAATGCTTCTACATTTTATGCAATTTGTGTTTAATGTTTTATGGATGCTGAATGTGGGCTAATCATGATGTGTATGCATAATTCTTATATGGATGATCAATGCAGGCTATATGAATGATGTTTATGTGTATGATTAATGCTAGCTATATGACATGTGTTATGGATGATTAATGCAAGTAAATGTGTAATGAATATGAACTATATGCGAAGAATGCATAGTTTTTGAATGATCTTTTTATAGTTCAAAAATTTTTCTTGGCCATTTTTGTTGTCCATTGTTTAGCAATCGGGGGTACCAAATTTGTTGGCATTTTTTTTTGCAACTTAATTTTTTAATGAAGACATTGGTTTTGATATGGAAGAATATATGGATGTTGATATGGAAGAAGATATGGATGTTGATATGAAATAATGAAAGGTTTTCACAGGCTCAAACATACTAGTGTCATCAACCAGAGTCACTAAGTTGTCTAAATTTCTTTAAGACCAAATGTGTGTGCGAGTGAGGTTCAATTACCAAGTCTTGAGTATGACAATGGCCCTATCCAATCAAGAACCAATGTGTGTGCATGTGAAGTTCATTAACCCATTATGATTAAATTGGGCATGACCTATTATGGAGATGACCTGAGGCTAGCCTATCCTTATGTGCGTTCATAGGTCTACCTTTTTGGATGGGAGACATGTCACCTCACATGAGCTTACTCCACTGCCAGTCAAGCATCTATAGCCCTGGTGGAGATTCACTCCATAATGACCCATCCTTGTTAGGGGTATGTAGTATGAATCCTTATGAATTTAGAGATACAAGGTGGGGGAATTGAACTTGTTAACTTTATATAGAGCTTTGGGGAATCAGATTCTCAATCAAAGTGTGATGATAATTTTTACCCTATCCTTACTACCCTATGGTTTTATGTTTATGTTTGGAGCAATGTTGGTAGTGGTGAAAACCACTATTTTTGGACTATGTTGCATGATGGGACAAGTGAAAGTTATCTCATTTTTGCCTTAAGGTGCTATCCAAGTATGGTACTAACCCTCCTTAACTCAAAATGTTCTTAAGATGTGAGGAAATGTGGTTGGTTCAAGATTGTATTCAGGATCAATCGGTAATGCTCAAGACTTTCTTAGTATGTAAAGTGTGTTTTTGGTCCTAAATAAAATCAGACATCCATTTAGAAGTTTATTGCTAACTAGAAATGGCTGAGTGAATGAAAACCTAGGATTTGTGATTTTGGCATGTGGTATTGTTGGCTTATGTATTTTATGAAAGTTGCATGATTTTTTTTTTCAAACTAGGTACCCACAATTTTTATAACTTGACTATTTGTTTATGGCCATATCATCATTACTATGTTAGATTATTGAACATGGTACTGGATGAATGCAAATGTATATGCCTAATGTAATGGAGTATGAAAATTGTACAATGTGATGTGTATGATTTAATATATGAATGCAAAAAGTAAAGATGCATGTCAAATGCTTAAATGTAAATGCAAATGAGATGTATGCAATGTGCACATGCCTACGTGATTTTTTTTTTATGCGAAAAGCCATGTATATATACATATAAAGTGTCATGCATAGAAGAGGACCCCTAGACAAGGAAGAGCTAAGACCGGTCTCGAAAATAAATGTAAATGCGTATTGCCCCATTAAGCTTGCGAATGGGTACTAGTCCTAAGATCCAGTCAAGATAGTCTAGGGTGTCATCTAATTCTTCTTGCTTATCATTGCCTAACTCTGCCTGAAAGACCTCGAAACAATTAGTGGAAGCTAATGGAGGTGAAGGTGGTGGTGAAGGAGGAATGTAGTTGGCCAAAGCCCTTAATAATTCCTCGGATAGGACAAGCTCCGAAAAGGCAGGTGGGGAAGAAATATGGTCAAAGTCAACAAGGCTAAAGCCAATTGGGATTGGGTTAGCCAAATCGTATGGATTATGGAGTGGGGTGAATAAGTCAATAGGATTCATATTGACTTAGTGGAAGGAAGGGTGGCTTGGATGGATGAATGGATGGAATGATTGGAGATGAACCAATGTCAAATGGTGTTATCCCTATAATAGACATGGCATTAACATGAGCAACACATTTTTTTTGTTTGTTTTTGTTTTTTTTTTGTGTTCTTTGTTTTTGTTTTTTTTTAAATATGTACATATGTTACATTTCTTGGCTTATGTGAGTGGCTCAAGGTGGATTTCATGGTAGTTCTAATTACTCTTGTGGAAGTAGAAAATGAAATATGGGATTATGGATGGGGAACATTCAGAGGTAAAAGTCTTCCTGTTGGGTGATGGGGATAATGGGATGTGACTCCTCTTCAGAATCGTTAGAAGCGTTTGACATGACTTAAAATTCTTCATAACTTTCATCATCAAAATCAAAGTTAGGATAGGTGAAGTTGATGGGATCATCTTTGTCTACTTCATACATGTGAAGTTCTTGAAGGGCATGTTCAATAGAATATTTTAAGGGTAATGGGTGGATGGGGTGATCTTCATCGTTGAGGCTAATATTTTTAAAGGCTTGCTCAAGAGAAGTGGTGGAAGACAATGGGGTATATCCTAAACCAGAACGATCATGGGCACATCTATATGGGACATCTAATATATCATGCATCCCTTAATCATGGGAACCTAAACCTTGACCTTACCAATTGAACATGTTAAAGTAGTGAGCTAGAAAATCCTCTATGTTAGGTATATTGGCACGCCTAGGATCTTGTGGTTCGTTAGATGGATTTGCCCTAGTTGAGCAATCCAACCCTCCATAAACAAAGTTAATGTTTTTTGGAGCTGTCCTCATGTCATAAACAACACCTATGGATAAAGAATGATCTCAGGGATGTCCAAAACCTTTGGCTATTGTAATGGCTAGGGGTGTAATGGTGACGTCTTGGACCACATATTCACCTATACCAGGATTGGTGATGTGGAATTTGAATTGGGATGGTGTGGTTGATGGTGGGGATTTAGATGGCTCTGGATTGGTTATGGATGGTGGTGAATTAAATATGTCACAATCTAAGAGTTTGACTTGTGAAACATCGGCCAATTGATTGGGATTGGATGGCGGTGTGGAATTAGAATATGGATGATGGGGTAATGATGAAACAAAAGAAGTGGTTGTAGAAGAAGGATTAGATGTGATGTACGATGTGATAATAGTATACTGACTATGACCATATGTACAATAATAAATGGATGTTTGAGAAGGTGATGTGATGGGTAGTTCCTCTAAAATAGGAGCTTTAGAAGATGTAGATGCATTGGAAGAAGGTGGGTTAAGAGATAATGTGTATGAATTTGATGATGGTGCCAAGAATAAATGGGTGGAAGGTAACATGGATTCATAAGGATTTGAAATGAAATTACAATACTTAAAAGGTTCAACATCCATGGGGATGCAATGGACTTGTCCATCATGAATGTATTTCAAGAATTGGTGAAGATTTGAAGGAACACATTTCATTTCCCTCATCCAAGGTCTACCAAGGAGTATATTATATGCTATGGCTCCTTCCAAGATGTGAAACATGGTGTACAATGTTCTTTCCCCTAATTATATAGGTAAAACAATAATGCCAACTATGGTACACAAAGCATCGTTAAATGCTTTGAGGGTGAATGATGATTTGGAAATGTGGGATGGATGTAACTTGAGGTGGATAAGGGCAGTGGTAGTAATGATATTGATTGACAAGCGAATATCAATAAGGAATCTTTTGAATGGCTTTCTATATATTAGGGCCATTATGTGCAATGGAGGGTCTACTGATTCTAAACTCATTGATTTTACCTCAAAGTCATAGAAGGTAATTGATGGATCCATGCACGTTCTAACACTCCCTAAAAATTTGTTGAAGGCATTAGAATCTTGGGATTCTAACTCAATTGACTTGAGTATTTCCATTAACACTTCTCTATGCCTAGGGGATTTTTGGATAAGATCATACACAAACATTTTGGTTGATGCTATTTTCAAACTAGTGGTTAACTAGCTAGTTAAGGTTATCGCTGGCCTTATTGGATGAAGGATGGGATGATTGGATGGATTGGATAGATTGATTAGTAGAGATGGATTTGGCGATGTTTGTATGAGTGGTGGGTTTGAAGTTAGTTGAGGATTTTTTTGATTTTGCCTTTGCCCTCTAGTGACCACATGGACTACTCCTACAAAGTTTTGGTATTTTTGGATATGATTTACTTGATTAGGAGGTGGTTTTTGATTGTTACCTCCTACATTATGTTGGACCTCCCCATGGTTAGGTAGAGGTGTCTAATATATGCCCAAATTTTGATTTTATGGAGCTAAGGGGTTATCCATGTTAATGGCCCCTAGGTCTATGAGGTCTTGCACTATGTTTTTGAACATATGGCAGGAATTGATATCATGCCCATTTTGTCGATGGTATGGGCAAAACAAGTGCTCTTTATAATTTTTAGGCCTTTTGGTGGGATCATCGGGCCTAATTTTTGGTAAGGCTAATTTATTGGTCTCATACAACCTTTTAAATATGGATGAATATAATTCTGCCAAAGGAGTGTATTTACGTTGGGGCTGATTGAATTGGCGGCGGGTAGGTTGTTCCACAGTTGGCGCTATGTTTTGTACCGTTGGTGGTTGGGTTACTTATGGGATTGCATTATAGGTAATTTATTGTTGCACTAGTTTTTGAGCCATTACGAGCTAGCTCATGACCACTTGATTGACTTGATTAGTTGTGTTAGCCATTGAGGCTTGTGTTGATTTGGTTTGGCTAGTTTGATTATTTTGGTATTGGCCCCTATTTTGCCATTCTTTCTTCTTAGGCTTAATGAAAACATCTTGGATTTTTATCTACTCAATGACACTAGCCTGTGCTAAAGCCTCCTCAAATGTTCTATAAGTATTGAGCTATAGCATCCAAGAGATGGGTTTTAAGTAACTCTTGGTAAAAAGTTTGATAATTTCTTCCATTGGGAGGGAGAATGGCAATTTTGTTATGACTGCCCTCCAATGGTTTCCAAAATCATAGATAGGTTCCTCATCCCATTGTTTCAAGTAATATATATCTGATAAGGACACATTATTCTTAATTTTAAGGGTGAAGCATTCCAATAATAGATCTATCAATTGATCAAAAGAATAAATACTATGTGTAGGCAATTGATTATACCATTCAATGGCATCCCCCTAATGTTTTAGGAAATTTTCAAAGAATAAGAGCATTATCATAAATAATATGAAAACATGCGTGGACAAATGAACTCACATGATCCTTAGGATCCTCAGTTCCCCTAAACTTGTTAAATTTTGGTATCAAAAAATCTGTTGGATATGGCGGTGATGGTATTGAAGGGTGAATCAGTTGATGGATCAGTTGGCTTAATGTGATATTTTGACTCATTATTCCTAGTGAGTTTTGCATTAACTAATCAATTTGTTTTTGCATTGCCTAGAATCTAAGATCTTTTGCTAGAATGTAAGGGCCTTGGATTATGTGGTGACTTGTTGATGGACTTGATGGTAGATGTTGAGGTGTGACCAACATGGTATTATGAAATGATTTGGGATGGGTGTGTGGTGAATATTGATGGTTTAAGGATGGGGATGATTTATGAGGATGTTGATGGAAGAATGAGTTGTGTGGTTGTTTGGCAGCAATAGTAATTGGTGTGATTAATGTGTGGATCGGTGGTGGATTAGAGATGGATACTATGGAGGGTTGGGGAACCCATCCTAGATAATGATTGGTGAATGGAGGTTGGTTTGGAACTACTTGGGTAATAGGGTTTATGTTAACCAATTGTTTTCCTTTTGTTCATTGTGAAAGTAACCTATTTATAAGCCATAATGTGTTTGTAAGTTTTTGATTTGACCATGTATCAAAGGATGGAGTTATGGTTGGATGAGATGATGGGAAGGTATATGATAATGGATGAGAATACATGGGTATGGTTGTTAAGTGATATGATGGAGGGGTGGATGATGATGGATGGGAGGACATGGGTATGGAGCAAGTTGAATTTGATGTGAAAACTTGGTGGTTGGGGATTTGTGATGCAGCATTGACATACTCCTCATACAATGGATTGGAATAGGTGGATGTGAGGTAAGTGTTTGGAACACTTGGGCTTTGTGGTGGTTGGCTCATGGAATAAGGCATACCATATTCATAACTTGAATTATGATATCCTTAGGTATGGTAGGAGATAGCCAATTCAGATTCTTCAAAACCCTCTTGGCTAAGGGGATCTAAGACATAGTTGGAATACTTGTATATGGCCCTCACTTTATCCATGTCTATGTACGTGGTGGTTGTATCCACATTGTATGAAGGGGTTCCCACTTGAGATAGGGATGGATGTGATGATTTAGAAAAAGTAGTTTGAACCATGCTGGATGGGGCTACCGAAGTAGTAGGAGCATGGTAAATGTTTTCCATTAAACTAATTTGGTTTATTATTTCTTTTGTTGTATTTTTAGTACCATAAAGTAATTAAACCAAAGATTTAAAGTTTAATCTAGATCACACAAACTAAAAACTTTTTTAGAATTTAAAGTAAAGAAAATAATTAGTCCTAGGTTTCACCGTGTGTGGCTTACCTTGTTCATTAATTATTTTCTTTCGTTAATATGAGATTATTTTTAGAATTGTTGGCTTGTGTGTTTTGATGTAACTTAATCTTGTTTAAATAAAACAAAGGTAAAAACTAAGGTTGGCTAGGGCAACGAGATTCTTGTTGGTAATGACCTCCAAAAAGTTTTCTCGGGGGTAGTCCTTGGTTTCTAGGGCAGAGATTGGTGGATGGAAATCACGGTCACCGTCACAAAATATCAATCAATGGCTGGTGATGAAATCTAGAGACTACTATTAAAAATATGAATTGTGCAAGTGTGTGTGATTTATTTTTATTAGATTTCTCATTCTCTATGGTGTGCAAATAATATTAAAGATTACTAACTTAACTAATCTAAATTAGAAGCTAACACAAAGACACAAATTTCACCTAAAGAGAGTGGAGTACTCTGCTCAAAACCCCATGCCTACAAATGATTAAAATCACAAGAGCAACTGGAGGGTTCATCCACCTCTCTACCAAAGGGGCCAGCTAGGTCAGGATTACTTTATGCCTCAAGATGTTGTTCCTATTTAGATATGCAAAATTAAAGTGATATTTAACTCTAAAATTTGAAATCTAGGATGTTTTTCTATCTCATAGGCACTCAAAATGCAAATAATCACCTAGATCTACAATATTAGAACAAGAAATGAATTTTGTGTAATTAAACACACAAAAACCCTAAATGCAATTTGCTAAGGATTCTTTCCCAGATTACTTAGTGTTAAGTTCTTTTTAATAACCCAAAAATAGTGAAAAATAGTAGCAGAATACAAAATATGTAAATCACTAAATAGTAAACCAGGGTTACGGGAGCTACTTGGAAGCCTTAGCTCTTCTCCAAATTAATACTAGGTATGGCTGGGCACCTGTGTAGGTGCAGTAGAGTGCCTGTACAGGTGCAATAAAGCACCTATGGTTGTCTAAAAATGCTTTCGAATGCTCTCGAACACCTGTGTAACCTGCAAACTCTACCGAACGCTTGTGTAATAACTAAAAGTGCTGCAGACTACTTCAGAAACCCTATCAACAAAATCGACGACCTCTACACTTCTAAAAATTCTTATAATAGACAAAAATAAAATTAATTCAGTAAGGTAGATCTATTAAATAATGAAACCCTTATGGGGTCCCATCGTGATTACCATTTGTGAAGACAAGAATACAACACTTAAATAATAAAGAAATCAAATAACCCAAGAAAACACAAGATTGCACAAATGGATAAATTTATTCAATAAATGAAGGGGAGCTAATAAACTCCTTTTGATATAATCTGTGCTTAGTGATGCTTTGATACAAATATTTACAATATGCTAGGGTTCTCTGAAACCCTAGCTAAAATAATGAAGTGTCTTCAAATAGTGTATCCTCACTTCCAACAGGTTGAGTGGGCTTCAGATATCCAATGTCGGACCACTCCAGCTTCAACAACCATTCAACAATAAATGATATCTGTAGGCCTACATGCACACAAACAAAGAAATGGGTTAATAACATCTATGAGGGCTCCATAGTGTGAGACTCTCAGATATCAATAAACTATAACCAAAAATAGATCCAATGGCATGCTAAATATACATATCATATAACAAAATAAAACCAATAATGATATACCTTGCTTGTGATGATGCCTTGTTTCATTGTTGCAGTTTTGACAGTAGATGGCGTGATGTAGCAGGCTCAAGTGTGCATTGGGCAGGCTCTAGTGTGAGCTTCGCAGGCTCTAGTGTGCACTTGGTAAGCTCTACCATGAGCTTCGTAGGCTTTGGTGTGCACCTAATGAATGGCAAGCTCTGGTGGGTGCTTGGAAATATTTTGTAGTGAGCTTTGCAAGCTTAGGAGTGCACATGTGGCTAAGGATGGATCTGTAAAAGTAGATCTTGGGGGATGTGATGAATGTGATGAATGGGCAGAAGTGACGATGGTGGCAATGGAGGAGGGCGAGGTGGAAAGTACAAATATGGGGATGGCTGGAACAAAAAAAGTCCTATTGGCTAGCTAGGGCTTTGGATTTTTAGGGCTCTATCTCTTTCAGCTTCACTAGGGCTTCACCAATGGCTTCCTCAGGATTGATAATGATGATATCAAAATTCCAAGGTTCCAGGGTTTTGGGCATTTTCAAATGCCTCTACTTATAATCCAACCTTAGGGTTTCTTAGGGTTTTAGCTCTACACTTTAGATCGTGTGGCTAAGATTAAATCATATCCTAGGGTTGATATTGTACTTTAAGTGTGGCATGGATTAATGAAGATGGACTGTGGATATTATATTAGATCGGATGGCTAAGGTTAACTGGGTTTATAAATACATATTTTATAATAAATATAGTATAATATAATATAAAATATTATATTAAATATAATATAATATAAAATATTATATTAAATATAAAATAATATAGAATAATATTAAAATAAGCCCAATTGGGTTAGGAAATGGCGAGAAAGGTGGAAAAGTGGGCATTTTAAAGGCGAGAAAGGTGTAATAGGGCAAGTGGGTGGTGGGATGGTTACGATGGAGTATTAGTGGCTATAATTTGGTGTCTACACAAATCATCAAATTGATAAGACAATAATTGATCTTCAATTCTATCTTGTTTATTCCTTAAAATACAAATTTCATAATTCGATTCATGCTTTAGAATTAGGATTTCCTTTTACAGTATAAGATCTTGCAAGTAGGAGCCTATTTCTATAAATTTAAAAGCCAAGTTTTTTTCCACATCTTTAGGCCAATCATTATTATGTAACAATTTACAAGCATCTAGGATATCTACTAAAATAGGAGCATTATAAGTTTTTACCCTAGATTGAATTTTTAATATTCTATGGATATGATTCAATAATTCAATTATATTCACATTTGTTTCATTTGACAAGACAAAATTATTAGCAATGTAAGTAGAAACTAATTCTAGCTCTTTGCTAACCTCACATGGCACTTTATCATTAATCACATTTGACACTACACTATCTAATTTTGATAATATGTATTGATTCATTTTGCCATATCATCACCACTTATACACCATGCCACCTTTTATTATCATGAAGTTCTCATCTAGGTATATTTGGAGCCTTCCTTGTTATGTTATTCGAGCTAACCGCATTATAGATCTAGACTCCCTACCATGTGGGCTCATTTGCCTTGGTTTGGTAATCCTATTTATCTCATTCGACCATGTGCATTTGGCTATATTGCCTACATCATCGCATCTCATTACCTTGAACACTAGCTAAAGTCTGGCTACCATTCGAATCAATCCAACCATGGGTCTATCCACTGGATCTAACCCATCTACAACATAATCTAGTCATAGACTATCCACATCATTTTACAATTATAATCCACATAGTATGGGGAATCATTATTATTTTTCAACACTTGAGATTCCAACCCTTCTTCCAAAATATTCTTAGATTGTATAAGACTTGTAATATCCTCATGCGAGAAAGCAATTGTATTATCCTACAAATCAATTGACACAAAAAACTCATTAGAATATTTGGAGTGAGCATATTCTTCTTATTTCTCCTAAGAATCATAGTAATCATATTCCAAAATCAAGTTGTAATACTCAACTACTTCTTAACCATATTCCAATTCATCAACGTGTTTCTCATCAAATTTACCTTCACCTTCCTTAGATGGTTCAATTATTTTCACAAGTGGGCTACTGTTTGTGTTTAAGCTTACAAGATCACAATCCACATTTGTAACCCATGATTAAATTTTATCACAATTTAGAAGGTGTGGGTTTTCTTGACCATCCATTTCAATAATATCATCCAAAGTGTCTTCCGAGAATAAGTGATGAAATTTTTTTATGTCTTCAAATTCATTTAATGATTCTATTTCAAACTCACTTTCTACCACTTTTGATGACTTAGGGGTTTCTATAATGGGATCAATTTTTACATTCATTTTCTATGATCATCCCAATCCTTCTTTGTGAATAATGATTCTAAACCCTTTCTTTCCCAAATAAAAGGGTCATCATTTGTGACGTATTGGTATTCCTGATCATTTCTTTCAATCACTTCATTCCATTCTATGGAATAACCTACCCTATCACATATCTTCAAGCTAGCTAACTCTAGGACTCTTCCATAACTTGAAGGTTCATACATCCCAAAAAATAAATTAATCTCAGTATTTTTATGGGCTTGTTCACCATAATTCTCATTAGTGTACATTGGATTTGAAACTTGCATCTCCTCTGGTATGATGTATAGGGTGGATATAACATTTGTATATTCATATTTGTTTTATTTATTATTTAAATTAGACATCATTGAATTAAAGTGTAGTAGATTAGATGGTCAGTGTAGGTTGTCTTCACTAACTCTAAAAAAACAATCTCTCATGGGAAAATGTTGCACCTCAACTCAAATCATGGATGAATTTTGATTTTTAGCCTTAGGGTTATGCAATTATAACTTACCCCCATTAACATTTCTCAAATTCCACCATCGTTATACCATAATTTAGGCCTTATACAAGGATGAATCTTCAAGAATCTTCCTTAGAAATTTGGATATTGAGGGGTCTAAGGATCCCATGTAAATTTTAAAGGCTTCCTCTTCTGATATGTTGTAATGTTTCACCACTTCAGTCTACAACCCATAGAACCTATCATTGAATTATCTCATGGATTCATTAGATTGCTTATAGATAGAGATAAATTGATTTTGCAACATAACTGGGTCAACTTGATTTCCAAAATAGTCAATAAATATTTCTAGTTGGGCACAAGAAGTGATAACATCTATAGGTAATTGGATATACCAACCCAATGCTATGTAATCCATTATGTATGTAAATAACCTACAAGCAACATCCTCATGGAAAATTTGCAAGTGAATTAACATGTTCTTGTAGATAGACAATCTTTGTATGTTTCCTAATTCCACATCTTGCCTAAATTACGGTGCAAACTCCAATACACTTTTAGGAATTTGATGAGGTATGTTTAAACGACTATAATGATCACCTAAAAAAGATGCCATTCTTGCTTTTATTTGATCAAATTTCACCATTAGTGTAACTCAAAGAATAACTTTAGAACCAATTTTATTAATAAAATAAATATATCTTGCAAAGAAGCATGAACTGACTAACAATAATCTAATGTTTAACATATAATTCATCATGTTAGCATCATTCAAAATATATACATCAATTAAACCATAACATCAAATAACATTCTTATCTCTAGAAAAATGTTAGCCTTAATACATCATCAATTAGAGAACATTAGGATCAATGAAAGTGATCAATATGTAAACAAAACTTCGTTAGTCAAGACCAATACCTTCAAATAAATATTTCAAGTAAACATGAAAAATTTAGCATCTAAATAGCAATAAATTAAACCAATTCAGGCCCTCCTTCTAGTGCCATTTTTGTTGAGTGGAAATCTTGCCCAATTGCAAATTCACCATCACAGTTAGAATTTTGCTTAGAAAACCCTCTCTTGCAAAGAAATAAATTTTTTTCCAAGGTTCATTTTACTTATGTGTGCTTATAATATTATTAAGATTTATTAAATAAGTATTAGGAATACCTTAGTGGTTTTTAGGTAATTGTTAACAAGGGACCTGTGTTGATTTATTTTATTATGCTATGCTAGTGATTGTTCATGAAACTTAAAAGAAATAAAAATGTGATTGGACCTCATATGAACATGATGTAAAGTGAATTAATTCCTTCTATATTGAAGTATTTTAGGTAGATTTTATTTTATTTTTATTAAACAAATTTTAAACAAGTTTTATCTTGCATTATTAAACCCTGCTTTGAGCATAAAAGAGAAGACTAAAATCTATATTTTGAAATGTAAAGTTTGAATGATGATTGGATTCATTTAATGTTGCTTTGAACATGAAAGTAAAATAATCTACATGAATAACTTGGTAAATTAAATAGCCTATGACATATCATATAAATTACCCCTCTTTAATGAAATTATGATTTTCATAAAGAGAATCTAATTTATTGCTTTAAATGTAATAGCTTTGAAATGCCCCATAAATTACATCCCTTTAATAAAATTATGGTTTTTACAATGGAAATTTAATTTATTACTTTCAAAATGAAATGCAAAGATTAAAATTTGGTTTACCTTCAAAATGTGCAATTAAGTCAAATTTTAAAATATAAATTTCCTGATAAAAAAAATTTAAACAATTTTTATAATTTTAAAATGGCTTCAAACTAAAATTGAAAATTCATAAGAAGAAATGTTAAAGCTTATTCTAGAGACTCGTGCATCTATTTTTAAAATTTTAATTTCTTTCGATTTTTATTTTAATTACCGATGTTTTAAAAAAATGCAAAAATAGGGTTACAGAAATAAAAATAAAAAAATCTAAAAAATGAAACAAAATGCATAAAATGACCAAAGAGAGCTACTGTAAACGGTTCTCAAATCCTACAAAAAATATTAGATCTTGAATGCCAAAAAAAAGAACCAGGTTAGACCTACATACACACAATCTAAGACTAGTCAAGTAAAGAGTCTAAGGAGTAAAACATGCACTAAAATATGTAAACAATGCAACCTTATTCATGCATAAAACATCATCACATAATTCCAATGCATGTGGTGAAAAATATTCATTAAAGCTTTTTTATTGCCTTCAAAATCTATTTCCTGCATACAAGATGAGGACAACAACTAAAATCCTTCCAACCATTTCCCCTTAATCCTATTCCAAAACATCCAACATGTGGATTTCCGTAAAAAATCTAGTCCCTTGATTCTGTTTCGAAGGTATATTTATAATTTTTTTAGTAACTATTCATTTTCCCTCTCCAAAGTTTATCCACTCAACTTTTGTGTCTCTTCGCGTTCCTTCTCTTTTCGCAGTGCTCACTAAAAATTTGTAACCCCTTTTGAAAAGTTACAGATTTCATAAACTTTTATAGAAATCATTTCCATTGTTTCAAATATCTTGGTAACATTTCGTCTATTATATTAAAAGGACACGAGTGATAGCTCAATGTCAAAATTTCTAACATTTATTTCAAGATATTATCATAATATTGAACCCCATATTACTGAAAATGCTCACAGTATGGGTTTTCTCTCATGATACCTCTTGTTATGTGTGTGGGTCACACATACTTCATCATTCATTTTCTATCACCTTGAGGTATTAGTAACTGTACGATGACAAAATAAAGTCTTAACATCTACTATATGTCTGGCCTTCAATAACCACCACCTTAACTACACATGTATTACATAATTGATATAAAATACCGTGAATGTGTTTTGGAATAGGCTAGTTCATATTTTGTGACCTGGGGTTTAAATCAACATCCATAGTACTATCAGATAAAATGTAAACTTCATCCTCTAGAGAAAATCCTCGATCTACACGATCTATTTTGAATCATATGGTGGTTGTCATAGTTTCTTGAATAGAACTATGCATCATTCATCCTGATTTCATTTAATAATAGCTTCTCCTCATCGACGCTGCACCCATGGTGATATATTACTTCTAAAATTGTGTGTTGTATTTATATTGCTATTAATATAGAATCACGATGTAACGATTCCTCCACATGACATTGTCCATCCCAAATCCTATTCAAGTTTTGCAATGCTATGCTTTTCTAATACCACTACATCTTGACACTCATGTTTGGAAGACTACGTCCATATTGTACTCCATATTCAATGCTCGATATATGATACTTACTATGAATATCCCACATCAATGTGTTGCATCACTACTTTCCCAATCGGTCCTAAGATTATATTTGCATTAATGTAGCATTTCAATCATCAACAACCTCGTTGGTCACCATTGTTTTCTTAGTTCTACGTAGTCTTGTATACTTCTTGATAATGCACTCCTTATGGCTTACCTCATCAGCAATTACCTCCTCCATGGACCCCATTGTGTAAATATCCCACCAATGGTATTAACTATATCCATGTTGATTAATTCCACGAGCATGATCTACACACTACATTTCTTTCATTCTTCCAAAAAATCTATTGTACATCTCTGTTTCTCTCGATAACTACCATTGTTTGATTTTGATAGTCTACACTGAGTCATTCTACTATATCCTCACCACTTCTACACTATGCCACCTTTGATTATCATGAAGTTCTCATCCAGGTATGTTTGGAGCCTTCCCTATCATATTGTTCGAGTTGACCATGTCATAGATCTAGATTTCCTACCACATGGGCTCATCCACCTTGGTTTGGTAATCCCATTTATCTCATTCAACCATGTGCATCTTCTAGTATCACCTACATCACTGCGTATCACCACCTTTAATGCTACCTCAAGTCTGTTGTCATTTTAATCAACCCAACCACATGTCTATCCACTGGGTCTAACCCATCTTCTACATATGTTAGTCACCGACTATCCACGTCATTCGATAGTTATAATCCATATAGTACGGTGAATATTTCACTGACAATGGTCATCATCGACCTTTCGGCCATCCACCATGCTAAGGATCCATGATTATGTATTCCTGCACATAATAGATATATTAATTAGAGCTCTTAAGACCTAAATCCTTTAATTCTAATAATAAAGAATTCTCACACTTAAAGATTACCACTCATGCAAAATAATTTTTCATTTTGTTTTATTTATTTCCTTTTTGTTTATAATCATAATATTATACATATAAATATATTTATATATATTATTTATTTAAATATTTTTTGTTTCATATATATATAAAATATATATGTATTTTATATATTTTTAATTTTAATTTGATTCTGATAATTTTAAATTATTTGGATTTATTTAATTTAAAGTATTAAAATTAACCCAAAACATTAAAAAGTTACCAAACTCACTAAACATATCAAAGTAAATCCAAAAGGAGACTTTAACCAACCAAAAAAACCTATCAAAATTATCACTCAAAGATGCTCAAGACTCTCAAAAACCAAAATTTTAAGGTGGGTCCCCATATTTGGGGCTATTTGTGGAATGGCCACAAAAAATGGTGACTCTGCTAGGGAATGCTCCTTAGCATTCTAGATGAAGAAACCAGTTCTAAAAACAAACAAACCAAAGATAAAAAAGAAATATACATTGTCTAGCAACATCCAAATAATATGGGGGTAGACAACTTCAATTGGAAACACATGAATCATTGCTTGCTTGGTGTGTGTAAATATGAGTTCATTTTTTATGCTTGAAAAACATTCAGAATCCATCACCTAATTAGCATTAGGCTATAAAGTATTTCTTCCAATGAGAATTTTATAGACAAAGCCCTACTACCAGTTAGGCATCCATAGCCCCGATAGAGTTTATATACATTACCCATTGTTTAATTGATATTTTGTAGTACCTCTTTTTTTTAACAAGCTTTGTCTAGACAGAGACCTACTACCATTAATGTGTCCATAGTCCTGGTAGAGTTTATCTAGACATGGTGACTAATTTTAGCATGTCTTTCATTACTTGTTTTCTTTTTATAAGGTATTGCAAAAGTTTATGCACCACATGGGTTAGAGAATATTTGAATTCAGAGATAAAGCATATTAAATTTTTGCATTAATTTACAAACTAAAATGACTTCATCCTTCCATATTTGAAATCATACAATTTAATATGATGTGTTTATGTGTAGCTTTAGCAAAATGATTCAGTATTCTAAAATTCACTATCTTAGCCCCAAAATCTAGGAGTGGTTACTAAACAACTTCATCCCCTTTTCCTTGATCCACATGATAGGAAATTAACCATACATGACAAAGGAGCACAAAAAATGATGAAGAGGCCATTAGTAGCGACCACAAAACATCACCTCAAGTAGAGGGATCACCCTCAAAATGTAAGACTTGTAAACCAAAAACTTGGGAAACAAACCCAAAACTCAACCTAATGAAAATTGACAAGAACAAAATAAAACTTGCCAAACCAACAATTAGGAACAACACACAAAATGACAAAATTAAATCAAAAGCAATAAAACCAAAGCTATATACAAGAATATACAATAATGTACAATATGGTTCACAAAATAGGTTATCACTTCCTTGGATCCCAAATACGATTAGCATATTTTGAAATACCGATACTATGATATGCATGCCAAGCTTTATAGGAATTTAGCCAAAACAAGATTATGCTATAAAATACAATAATCATTATTTTACCTCTCTCACCCCACCAATTTAATCTAGTTTCATTAGTAATACCATAGTGGAGTTTTAAATCATCAAATTGATAAGAATTATATCTTTTCTATTCCTTAAAGTACAAATTTCACAATTCAATTTATGTTTTAAAATTAGGCTTTCCTTTTCAAGTATGATATCTTGCAAGTAGAAACATATTTCTATAAATTTCATAGTAATCATAGTAATCATCTTCCAAAATCAAGTTGTGATGCTCAACTACTTCTTCACCATCTTCCAATTCATCAACATGTTTCTCGTCAAATTTACCTTCAACTTCCTTAGATGGTTCAATTATTTTTAAAAGTGGGCTACTCTTTGTATTTAATCTTGCAATATCACAATCCACATTTGTAATCCATTATTCAATTTTATTACAATTTGGAATTTGTGGGTTTTCTTGACCATCTGTTTCAACAATCTCATCCAAAGTATCTTTTGAGAACAAGTGGTGATATTCAGTTTTCTTTGAATTCATTTATTGATTCTCTTTCAAACTCATTTTTTACCTATTTTATGGCTTAGGGGTTTGTATAATGGGATCAATTTTTACATTCATATTTCTATGATCATCCCAATCCTCCTTTGTGAATAATGATTCTAAACCCTTTCTTTCCCAAATAAAAGGGTCATCATTTGGGACGTATTGGCATACCTGATCATTTCTTTCAATCACTTCATTCCATTCTATGGAAGGTCCTATCCTATCACATATATCCATGCTAGTTAACTCTATGACTCTTCCATCACTTGAACATTCATACATTTAAAAAAATGAATTAGTATTGATATTTTTATGGGCGTGTTCACCATAATTCTCATCAGTGTACATTGCCTTTGAAACTTACATCTCCTCTGGTATGATCTCTAGGGTGGATATAACATTTGGATATCATATTTATCCCATTTATTTATACATTAGACATCATTGAATTAGAGGGTACTAGATGATATGGTTGGTGTAGGTTGGCTTCAATAACTCCTGAAAAAAATCTCTCATGGGAAACTTTTTCACCTCAACTCGAATCAGGGGTGACTTTTGATTTTTAGCCTTAGGGTTAAACAATGATATCTTACCCCCATTAACATTTCTCAAATTCCACCACCGTTCTACCATAATTACCTCATTTTAGGCCTTACACAAGGATGAATATTCAAGAAGCTTCCTTAGAAATTTGGATATTAAGGGGTCTAAGGATCCCATGTAAATTTTAAAGGATTCATATTCTGATATGCTGTAATATTTCACCACTTTAGTGTACAACCCATGGAACCTATCATTGAATTGTCTCATGGATTCATTAGATTGCTTATAGATAGAGGTAAAATTATTTTGCAACATAATTAGGTAAACTTGATTTCCAAAATGGTCAATAAATGTTGTTTCTAGTTTGGCCCAAGAAGTGATAACATCTATAGGTAATTGGATATACTAACCCAATGCTATGGCATCCAATGTGTATGAGAATAACCTACAAGCAACATCCTCATGGAAAATTTGCAAGTGGATTAACATGCTCTTGTAGATAGACAAACTCTATATGTTACCTAATGCCACATATTTCCTAAACTATGATGCAAACTCCAATAATATTTCAAGAATTTGATGGGATATTCAAGGTATGTTTAAACGACTATAATGGTCACCTAAAAAATATGTCATTCTTGATCTTATTTGATCAAATGTTTCCATTAGTGAGACTCAAAGAATAACTTCAAAACTAATTTTGTTAGTAAAATAAAGATATCTTGCAAAGAAGCATGAAATGACTAACAATCCTCTAATATTTCACATATGGTTAGTCTTAATACATAATCAATTAGAGAACATTAGGATCATTGAAACTATTCAATCTGTAAACAAAACTTCATTATTTAGGACCAATACCTTCAAATAAATATTTCAAGTAACATGAACAATTTAGCAACTAAATAGCAATAAATTAAACCAATTCAGGCCCTCCTTCTAGCACCAATTATATTGAGTGGAAACCTTACCCAATTGCAAAATCACCATCACATTCAAGATTTTGCCTAGAAAACCCTCTCTTGCAAACAAATAGAATTTTCTCCAAGGTTCCTTTTATTTAATGTGTGCTTGTAATCTTCTAAATATGTATCAAATAAGTTATAGGAATACCTTAATGGTTTGCAAGTAATTATTAACAAGGGGCCTATGTTGGTTTATTTTATTATCCTATGCTAGTGATTGTTCATGAAACTTAAAAGAAATAAAAATGTGATGGTCTACATCTTTAGCTTCTTGGATTAAAGTATACAATACTTTGATAGAGCTTGTATATTATGAGATCAAATTTTCTAAGTGGTCTACCTTATAACTCCATAGTTATGAGCTTGATTATATAAAACCTTTTAGATCTTAGGTTTTTTAGTCTTACTTATATATCCTTAGTTAAGAGACGTGAATTAGTAGAATCCGTGTAATATTTGTATACACCTTATGATTCCCAAATGGATTGAGTACTTGATAAATTTTGAATGAATGCTATTATTATGAATTTTTGTAGAATGACTTACATCTCCCAAGTAATTTTGGATATGTTGAATGATAGATAAAGTATATTTTGAGAATAGTAGTTCAATTTAGGGTTGATTTTGTAAAGTTTTGTGAATAGCAAAAATCAACTTCTTTTACACCTTATTTCTTCTATTGAACTTAAGAACTTTCTAATTTGATGAGGTTTTATTTGTTGGATTTATTTTACCCCTTTAAAGTAGTTTTGAGACAAGTATATAAATTAGTTTCCAACTCTTGATATCTCTTAATAAATATCCTTTTATAGACTTTAATAATTTGATATTTAATGTTTCTAAATTTCAACTACCTACTTTGGTGTAGTATTCCTTATAACTCCCTAATATGGAACATTAGAAAACAATGATATTTGCAATATTAGATGTTTAATCTATCCAGGAAGAAATAATTAGTTCTCCTATGTGTTAGAGTACAAATATTAGGCTATTTAATATATATATTCCTTTTTAATATTGCTTTTAAATATGGTTGATTTCCATTAATGTTTCAACCTTATTTTAAACCTTATATCTCCCTATTAATGAAAGTAAATTGGAATAAGATATAGTCTTACCTTTGTGATGCCTTAAACCTCTACGTATCTGACAATGATTCTTATATGTAGATGACAACATTCTTTAGTGATATTTTAACCATTATCTCCAATGTATGGGCATAGGCTTTAGTTTCTCTTTAACTTAGACGATGACTAGTTTCTTGATATCTTTAACAACAAGGCTTGGATATTGGATGCCTCACATTTTACTGCTTTGAATAGGAGATTTAAATACTCTCTTTCTAATGTTGTATATGACACTTATGCTACTACATAATTCTACCATGAACTCAGCTTCTAACGTTGCTATGAATTTGGCCTTTGAATTTTGCTTTTTTTTGTCTTTGATACCTCAAATAGGAGTTGAATATTGAAGCAAGTGACAAGTTTCATGTCCATTTATTTTAACACTTGGGAATGAGTGTTATAGTATTGAATAGGCACTCATGATTCTTGATGACAAGTGTTACTTTTCTTGTAACACACCAACCTTCTTTCTTGTAATACCTTCTTGGTCAAGCTTGTAATGGATGAGTGCTCGTGGGCAAATATTAGGGTTTCCTTCTAGGTAACAAGTGTCACCTTCTCTTTGTGCATGAGATTTTTAAGTAACAACTTTTCAATGTATATTTGTGATGCATTTAATTATAAATACAACACGGTCAAATACTCCCTTGTTGTATGCATTTTATAGCATTTGAATTGAGTTATGTCCAGTTGGAATGGTGAGCAACACCTTGGAAACTTGAAGCAGTGATTTTGCAAAATTCTAGTAATATTTTTGTGGAGTTTGAGCTACTCCAATGGTGCTCCTCGGATTTACATCCACTTATTTTTTATTTTCTTCTTTTCTATTATGTACTCTTTTGACTTTGAATATAAAGCTTCTCCTTCCTTGTATTGTGCTTTGTTTTCTTGTGGGTTCAACTATCTAGATCATAGATGATATGAGCCTTCTAGAAGACTCTTTTACCTTGCTTGGAGAATGCTTTTACATGGTTGCATTGGACTATTTTTCTCCTTGTGAAGAGTGTGCTCTTTTGAAACCAACGACCTGTCCTTCATCCTACATAGGGTATATTATAGTAGTGCAATATTATGTAAATACTTTTGAGAATATAATACATTTTTTTGTAACTCTTTTACAATCTCTGGTTGTATGGCATATTTTGAAGTAGGCAATGGTAGATTTTAGAGTTGTCTTCTTTATTAGACAACTCTCTCCTTTTCTTGTTAATGAACTTAAGCTTGTAACCGTGTAGATAGAATCTATTTTGTAGAAGTAATTTTTGCACTATTTTTTTCTTTTGTAAATATCCTTTAGTGCATTTTGAATCTGAGTTCACCAAGTCTCGATTTGAAGCTTTTATTGCTGATTTTGATGGTGTATTTCTTATCCACTCATTGGAGGAATCTGATCTAATTTTTGTGGTTTTTTTAGACCATGAAATATTGCAAGTTCTGTGCATAAAATATTATCTCTAGAAACTTTTATAATCTGCTTATTTTTGTGTCCTTGATCTTTAACAATAAACAAACACAAACTAACCCTTTTGAGAGTAACTAGTTAGAGATCAACTAGTATAGTTCCAATGGATTAATAATGCACTTTTAATGGTAATAATATTCTCACCTTATGGCTACTATAAATGAACTCTCAAAATAATTTTATATGCACTTAATAATATCTACAACTTTTAAGAGTAATTTGTAATTTACCCTTAATGAATATTCTATAATTTTCACTACAATCAATATTGTAGGATAAAGTCTTCTTGCTTTATAGATAGCAAATAGGTAGATGATAATTTTATTTCCTTTTAAAATATCCAACTTTTATTTAATGTGCAAATAATCCTTAAAATAAATTATCCATTTTTGCACTTGAAGACTACAATGCAATCTATATTTCTACAAATTTTAATCTAAATATGGTGCTTTAGTGAATTTTGATAATAATCTAATTTGAGGTTTAATCAATGAAACAAATTGCACCCAAGTTGCTTACCCAAGTAGATGTAGATCTTGTTTTTTTTTATTTACAAATTTGCTACCTTGTAATGGTTGATTTTGCAGCTTCTTGTTGGCTATCCAGAACAATTTTTTGCTTCACCAAACATAGCCTTGAACTTTCTATTTTGTCCTTGGATTTGGTGGCTTGATACTTCCAATGATCCTTGATTTTCTACTATAGATTCAGAGAATGCCTTTTTATGAATTATGCCTCCTTTCTATGAGAATCTCCAAATATCCTAGATTTGGTAGGCTTCTTCTATATGAATCTTCCTTCAAAATTCTTATCAAATTTTGACTTCAAATAGGATCTTCTTCTTCTTCTCAATATTTTTAATGTCTTGAGGTCTTCACTAGATTATTCTTCTAGAATTTTGCACTCCTTACAAAATTCTTCTTATCTTGGTCTTGTTGTCAAATGGCAACAATTATCCTAAGTTCTTCACTATTAATAACTTCTCCTTGGTAGTGGATTTATCCAATGATTTCTCCTAGGAACTATTTATATGATGCTTCTTCAAGCTCTAAAACAAGGCTTTCCAAGCCTTCTTCATGTTTTTAATTGAGACCTCTCCAAGTTATTATTTCTTGCAACTTCTCTGGTCTAAGAACTTTTCTTCAACCTTCTACTTCTAGAAGTTTTGGTGATGAGATCTTCTTCTTGGATCTTTGTTTTTGCTGCTTCTAGATTTGTACAGGTGTCTCTTAGTCCTTCTCTTTCTTCTAAGAATGGAAGTTCTTCAATGATATCTTCTCTTGATCTCTTCAGATCCTTGAAGGAAATATTTAATTAGTAAATAAGATCACCAATATCCTATTTCTTGGACTCTTATTTGAAGTCTTCTTTATGAGCTCCTTTCTGGAGTTTTCTTCTAAATCAAGAAATCTTCTCTGAAGTAATATTTAGGAACTCTTATTTGGAGTATTATTCTAAATCATGAATTTATCTTTCGATTCAAGAATTATTTTTTGAAGTATTATTCAAGAACTCTTCTTTGGAGTATTCTTCTAAATCAGTAATTTATATTCTGAGTCAAGAATTATTTTCTAAAGTTTTCTTTAGAAGTAAGGCTTCTACAACCTTCTTCTTGATCAAGGCTTCTATGGCCTTTTCTGCAATCTATAAGTATTTATCTTGAATGGAGATCACCAATATCTTATCTCCTTTGACTCAAATTTTGGAGTGTCTTCTTCCTTGAGGTTGCTATAAGGATATTGTGGCCTTTTCTTTACTTTTGTAATTTGTAGGATTGTAGCTCTTGTAATGGGACCTTTCTCGAGGTCTTTGAAATATTCAATTTTCTTCCTTGTTGCTGCAAGTGCAAGAATGATTCTAAGAAGATATTATTCGTCTCTTGTAGGAAGATTCCTAACCTTTTTTTGAATCTCCTTTTCCTACAACAAGCTGTTAGAAATTAAAATTGAAAATTTTATAATTCTTGAGATAATAATCTTCACTAGTTGATTTGTCAATATAGTGGTATGAATGTTGAGTCATAGTCTTCATGAGTTTTTATACAACTCTATGGAAAGACTCTAGCTAAATGTAATCTCAAAATTTTTGTAACTGATATTTATTTTAGCCCTTTAAATCATTCTTATGATTCTCTCTAATCCTATTGACTATTGTGGCTCTTTCTATCAATTGATTCCTAGTGGTAATATTTGCATGCAGTAGTGCACAATGGTATCTCTAGTTTACAAAGATGTAGACCAATAGTAGCAATGGTGACTCTCCCTAATCCTATCTTGATTCATTGTGGTTCTGATACCACTATTAGATTTTAAGGACATATGTAGTGGAAGAGATATAACATAGGTCCTAATAAGATGTAATAAATATAAAAGCAAGTGATTGTACAATATGATTAAAATATACTATAAATAGAAATGATAAAAATACAATATAGTAGGAATAAAAAGGCCACTCCATTAATATGAGCTAAAGAGCAACATTGTGCTCCATATAGGAGCACTACTACTATCTACTACACTACACTTTACACAGACTTGATATACACTTGATATTGAATTGATATTGATCTACCACTATGAGGTCCTTTATATAGAAAAATAGATTCCTTGGCCAACACTCTACCTAGTTGTACAAGGGTACACCTTGCACATTGTCACTTGTGCATTTATTACATTGCTCGAAGTAACTAGCTAAATTCCCCCTAAAGTAATATCCTACTATGATTATGTACCTAATATGGTACATTTACATAACCCAAATGATGTAATATACTATAAGTCTAACAATTTTAAGGACTGATGAATGTAACAAATGGTATGTAAAAGTGGTTAAAATACATGCTAAATTAGTAGATGTATTGATGAGAATTATAATCATAATCAAGTATTATTAATGATGTTGATAAAAATAGTATTATCAAATTAAATAAAACATCATATATAATTTTGGAACCTTAATAATGATATTTTATATGTAGTATCAAAGGTCAAATTTAATGATAGGGTCATACATGTTCACCAATGTTAAGTTGCATCATTATTTTGATTAAACCAATAAATGGTCAATACAGATATTTGAATGGGTGTTTACTAGAGTGTGGTGCACTAAATAAGATCAATCAATTTTTAAGTTTAATGAATAATACATAGGATATAATAACCACTTTGGAATAAGAAGACCAAGAAAATTATGGAAGAGAAACAAGCTACCACCATGAGGATGAAAAGTCCTCTTAATACCAAAATTGATGAGATAGGTCACATGTCTAGTTACGTGGAATATATTCATCAAGAACACCATGTATCTAATAAGGTTAGATTTGAGGTTGAATTGTTTAAATATATGAATAAAATTATAGATGGAGCTAAGGCTTGGCTCACTAAAATGACCAAGTACTTTGATTTTTATATTTTCATCAAGAATACTAAAGCTGCTTGAGATGTATAAAAATTAACTAGTGAAGTGAATTTATAGTGGGATAATCTAAAAGTAGAGAAAGGGTTAAAATTAGAATGATTTATGTGGGAATAATTCGTTACATTATTTCAATAGTTATGGTTGCTACAATTATATTTTGATCATAAAATAATAGAGTTTTAGGATGATAGACTTAATAGTGACATGGTATTAGGAATAGTTTACTAAGATTATCAATACATTCCTCAATATCAACAAGGTAAAAATATTCAAATTATAAAAAAAAATTATAGGGTTAGACTTAGATTGGCATTGATGATGACATTCATATTCCTTTGACTATGGAATAGGTTTGTAATAAAGAAATAAAATAAAAATATAACCTACTTTTATCTATAAAACATGATATGATTTAGCAATAAACACCCTATTTTTAGAAGAAATTACTAGATTTAAAATATATATGATCAAAATGAGTTAAGTTTGATAAGAATAATTTAAGAAATAAAATTCAAAAGGTTAAAAAATATTAAAGAGAAAATAGAGGAAAAAAGTACAAGGATGAACATTATACATGTGGTAATGATCATTATGCAAGTTAGCGTCCATAAATAAATATGAAGTTCCCATATCAACCCAATATGTAACCCCACCACATCCATAGAGTAGTAGGTAACCTTGAAAAGAATCATCAAAATGCCCTAGTTTAAGCATCAAGTTATATGGATGTCATATTATAGTTTCAATTCATACTGGTATCATAGAAAGTTTTATACCAATTAATATCTTAAGTAAAATAAATAGAAGAGTTGCTGATATTTTTTTTGTTAGATTAAAAGTGGGTTTTTGTCAAGGATCCCAAAACCTGATTACAAAGGATCATAATACAACACGAAACATCAAAATGAAATAAAAGGAATTTTTCTAGGGATGGACAAAAAGTCAAACAAGGTTAGCCCAAAGAAAAAAAAAAGGAACACACAATCCTTTGTGCCAGAGGAAGACGTCTTCCTTTGAGCCAAAGGAAAAATTGGCAGGAAGGGAAAGCCCGCTAGAAACCCAAATTTGAAACACAAGGCATTGAAAAAGGCCGGGAGAAAGTGCCAAACTGTCCTAACCACGAAAATCCTTTTGAAACTTTCCCATGGGTGGGAAAAGAAAATAGAGCCAAGGATTTAAAATTTGAAACATCCCAAGGGTGGGAAAACTAGAAACCACCCTTGGGACACAAAGCTCCATAGAAAACCAACATCCCATGTAGGGGAGCTCAAAATGAAGCAAAATGGAATAATAGCCTGAATATGGTACTAAAGTGGTGCAATAGTAAAAGGAACACCCTAGGCCATAGGGTCCTTATGCAAAAAAGAAGCCTTCAAGAACATCTACTCAGCAAAGGAATTAGTAGTAGCAGAATAGCACTTCTGAAGGAAAGTACGAGAGAGTGCCATAGGAATTCACTAAGAAGGAAGCATGAAAAGGCATGACTATAGACATTAGAGCTCAAACCAGAAAATAGCAGCCATACATCCCATACAACCTTCAATAATAGCTTCAGGTACAAAGAAAAGGAAGTCCCTTAAGGAATCAACAACTATAAAACTAGAGGCCCCAGAGGCCATGAAACAAATTGAGACCCGTAGGAACTACCACTTTAGACCCAAAGAGTAGAGTCACAGTAGAAAGCACATGGGCAACCCCACAAGCCCAAAAGGATGCTGTGCAAAACTACTCAAGAAGCCAAAATTCCTCAGACCCACCAAAAATAGCTTCAAGGAAATAAGGAGGATAACTTGCAAGGATTCAACAACAAAATGACTAGAGGCTGCAAAGCCATGAAAGGAATTGAAATACTACAAAACCCACCACCTCGAATCCAAAGAGCAAAGTCACAGTATCAAGCACATGGTCCCTCCTCTAACCAAAAGGATGTTGTGCAAAATTGCTCAAGAAGCCAGAATTCCTCAGACCCAGCCATTCACCACTGAATATCCTCAATGAGTAGATGTGAAGAAGACTTCCAAAAACAACCTGAGAAAGCCCAGGAAGAGTCCCAGGAAGAAAAACCTAAACCCAACCCAAAACCCTGACACCAGAGGAAAAGGGAGGACAATGGAGCAAATGTGGAACACATTTTTTCCCACTGAAGGGTAAGGAAAGGGGTAGAACAATGGAACAGTGATCTCCCACCCCAAAGTAGATCGTCTACAACACTTTTCTAGCCAAAAAGGATGGGAAAAGGAGGTTTCAGGGAAACTAGAAAAGGATTAGGGACCTGGGATAGGACTAAGGAAGGGATGCAGGAAAGTAGAAAAGGATTTTCATAGGAAGTCAACTACAGAGCCTCTCCTCCTTCCTCTTGCCAAAGGAAGAGCCTGAAGAGTTGCTGATATAGCTAACATGTAATTTGTTTAATATGGGAACTAAGTAGAAAGGAGGGTAAAGTAGTGTCTTGGTATGGCTAAGTTAGAATTTCCTAAATTTACCAATGAAGTGATTATATATGTGGCCCCTTAGGATCATATTATGTAATAATAGGGATTGATAGACTATGAAAACATAGGACCAAGGTAGATTGCTATGATAAAATAATAAAATGCATTGATGATTTTGGGAATTAAACAACTATTTATATTATTTAGAGACACATTAGTTTGAATTATATTTCATCAATACAATTGAATAAGGCTTAAATAAAAGGGTGAATATTGCATACCATCCATATAGATGAGCTAGAAGAAGAAAAAATCCCAAACTTTTAAGATTACACATTTTGAATGAGTATCAAGGTGTGTTTCTTAAGGAACTTCTTAGAATTCATCCTTAATGAAATTTTGAATTTTCTATTAAAAAAATAATTATCATGTATTGAACCACAATTTAAGGCTTCTTATTGGGTGACCATACCTATTTTATTTGAGTTAAAATTATATCTAGATGATTTATTTTCTAAGGGGTTAATATGATCGAAACTATCATTATAAGGCACATAAGTTATCTTCCTAAAAATTAAATATGGGACCTGTAACAACCCTCCTTGGCAAGAGTTATGCTTGATACTTGATTATGTATTGATATGTGGATATCAAATGCTTTATATTATTTTATGTTATCAATATGTATAGTTAATAGAACTTTATGCTTTGATTTTTCTATTTTTAGAATATGGCACTACTGATGAAATTTGTGATTATAGGACTGTACTCTTACAGGTGGATTGGCATGAGATAATCACTATATTTGAGATATTAAAGAGGAAATTATGGATATAATTCTTATGAAAAACTCAAGGTTAAAAGGGTACCCTCATATAGATGCATTTCATAATTGTGTGATTAGTTAAATTGCACCACTAATAAGGAAATTACTTAGGCAAAAGAGCCATCCTTAGTAGGTAGGTGATAACACTACATTTATCACAAGGCCTCCTAATTATGAAAAAAAGGTATTAAAATGCATTGTTTGCTGACCAATTATCATAGATATGTATGTGTTTTATGCATGGAATGTGTTTAGAAAAATTTTCTCATCATGAAGGTATTAATAATTATAGAGGTATTGCTAATACCTAAAAATATTTAATATCTATGTTAATGGTTAATATTAATATTAGATATTAATTAAATTAATTAGGTGAATTATTAGTTTAATTTTTAATAAATTTTGAGCCTCCTCTAATTTATTAATGGTTGCACCAATTGTAAAAATACATTATATGTGGTGAACAAGCTTGTGTTTGCAACTGATGGAGTTGATCGGTACACACAAATGATGTTTTAGAAAATATAGCACCTAACTCCCATTCAAATCTAGTGCCTGAATCTTATCCAAATCTGGTGCCTAAATCTCATTCAAATCTAGCACCTAACTCCCCTTAAAATTTTGTGCCTGACTCCCATTCAAATCTAGCACCTGAATCCCATTCAAAATTTGGTGTTTGACTCCCATTCAAATCTAGTTCCTAAATCCTATTCAAATTTGGTGCCTGACTCTAATTCAAAATATGGTACCTAAATCTCGTTCAAATCTAAAAGTGGATTTCTATCTTTAGTTGTAGGTTATTATCTTCTGTATACAGATTTACAGACTTGACATCAACATCTAGAGAATATTTTTTATTTTACAAATCCTGAAAGTGGGCACTTATCTTCAGTTGCAATTTTTTGTTTCTAATTTGACTATTTCTAGTTTACAGTTTCCAACTGCATAGTTTCTTGTTTCTAGTTTGATAGTTTCTAGTTGGCTATTTTCAGTTGTTTCCAGTTTGATTATTTCCATTTGCATAGTTTCATGATTCTAGTTTGATAGTTTTCAGTTGGTTGTTTCTAGTTTGGTTGTTTTCAGTTTGGTTGTTTTCAGTTTGGTTGTTTCCAATTTGATTGTTTCCAGTTTTACAATTTCCAATTTGATTGCATAGTTTTCTATTTGACTAGCCATTGACCATTTTGACTGCACAATGCTCAGTTTGACTGCACAATGCCCAGTTTGACTACACATTGCACTATTTGATTGCAAGTATTCTTGGTTTGATCGATGCTTACACTTGGAAAAGTATTGTGGTTATTATTATTTAAATTTTATTTAAATATTTCTCATCCATGAGTTGTCCACTTTTTTCAAAATGTAACTATTTTAGACGTCTAGGTGGAAAACTTTATGCAACCTTGTAAACCTAGGAATCATGTGTATTTTTTAAAAATAGCTAGAATATTTTTGTGTAGTATTGTGCTATAAATGTTGTAAACAACTAAAATATTTATTATGCTATAAACAAATGGAATATTTTGTGCAATTTAGTGTTGTAAACTTTGAAAGCAAGTTTATTTTTAGATGTTCGAGTGCAAAGTATTGTGCAGTTTTAAATGAGGATTAATGCAACAATTTTACAATTTTTAATGCCAAAACGGGAAAATCTATTTGCAGCCCTACAAATCATAAAGTGGAAAAATAAATATTGAGGTGGAAAATAGAAGACTAAAAAATATCTCTTGTCTATAAAAGAGATTTTTTAGATCTTCAAAGTGGTTGATTCATTCTGTTACTTATTGACCTTTGTAAAACTGCAAGAAATAATACAAATATTTTTTTGATTTGCATTATGTATATATTAGGTTTGGCTGGATTGCATGTGGTATTGGCCCTTGGTTCAAGCCAACCTTACCTTTTGCATTTGATTCATGTTTTTTTTGTCTCATATTTTTTGTATTGTGTCTTTTATGGAGTTTTAGGTGGATCAATCAGCCCACTTTTTATTTTGGTGTATCACCTCTTTTTATTTTATTTTTATTTTCTTAGTCTGCTATTATAGTTTTTTATTTTATGTTATCCCTCTCCTTTTTCCAGGTGCAATTTAGTGTAGTTTTTAATTTTATTTCCTAGCTCGTGTTGCAATTTTTATTTTTAGTTTAGTTTTCTATTGTAGTCTTTTATTTTCCCTTCCCCTGTTTCCCCAATAAGTTTAATCATATTTTAGTTAGTTTTTTGTTTTAATGAGAGTTGGATCTTTCTGGAGGTATTTTCCTCTCAAGTAGTCCCATATGAGAGGGATATTCCCATGTTAGTGGTGTGCATAGGTGCAATGTAAGCATAAATTTTTAGACATCAACAATTTTGGCATGCTCGATGGGATATATATGTATTTTTCTATGAAATATCTACATATATATTGTTTATGTTTTAAATTAATCAATATTTGGTGTTTTTCTTGACTATTATTTGCTTCCTAAAGAATATTAAAAAAAAATCACCTGGTAACTCTGCTGGTTAAAAGGACCAGATCATTGATTGCATCCTCATTTTATGAGGGGTGTATCTACAAGAAGTTGTTTAAGAAGGGAAGGAAAATTATAGTTCCAGTAACTTTATTTCAATACCTCAAGAAAGAAAAAAGGAGGACTCAAGATAAAATGTTTACATCACCTCCAGTTATCTCTTCTCCCTTTACTCCATTCATGGCTTAGTTTTTACCTAGAGCCTATCCTTCTTTCAATTAGGGTAGTTCAATGGCCCTGACAACATATGATGATATTCCAGTATCAACCCTTAAGGCTTTGTGTTATTATACTAGATAAAACTCTATCACTCCTATGGAACATGTCCAAGACATGTTAAATATATGCTCAGTGCATAATGTGACTGCAAATAATATGGCAGTTATACCATTGGTATATCATTTAAAGGGTAAAGTCCTTAAATGGTTTAGAAGCCTTACTATTTGCACCATTGCAAGCTAAGATGACTTGGATGATAAGTTGATCAAGTAGTTCAAAGATAAATCAAATAGATTGTCATGTATGGAGCAACTAACTACCATTGAAAGAGCTTCTAATGAGTAGATCATAGATTTCAATTTCAAATTCCAAAGGACATGGGATAGATTACCCATGGAGGTAAGGCCAAATGCATAGTCTAATATTCTATATTTCTTGAGATATTTGAGTTTTTACATAGGTATGAACATCCAAACTAGAGGAGTCAATATATTACCTGATACATATGAAAAGGTTGTTGAAACTAAAAATTATTTAGTGCAGTGTGGTAGGATTAACCCTAGACCTCATATGCCTCTATTTCTAGATGTGAATATACACATCCCATTATCTTCTCAAGATTCTACTAATATTCCAATAGTTAATCCATTACCAATTAATGTGAATATACCTACCACTTATGGCCAATAAAATTACCAAATGAATGATTTATTGAATTTAGTTAGAACAATGGGCAACAAGATTAATAGTCTAGAGAAGCAGCAAAACCAACCTCATTAGAGGTATTTCTAGCCATACTACTCTCCTTATTAGCATAAGACTCCATATAAAAATTATTCTCATCTAGCAAGGCCTTTATAAGCACATTTTCTTGTTATTATCAACCCAAATCAACCCCAGTACCTGTGCAAAATAACTTAGCTAAGCAAAAAATGTGGTGCCCTCCTTGTCAGTTACCTCATTATCTAAATGGTTTTGCATATGGAAATAGTAGTAGTGCTTTAGTGGCACAATATCTTAACTATCATATAGTGGAACAATAATAATATTAGCATCCTCCTACATCAACTCCTAATAGCATTTTTATTCACTAGCAAGAAAAAGAGCATTGTGTAGTGAACCAGACTATAGATAATCAACTTAAAAAGCAAGTACAATATAACTATAATACCAGGTCTAAAGGAAAAGTTATAACTGATATTTCTTCTATATCATAAGCAAACATATCCCCTCAACCTCCAAGTACCAATGTCAAATAATAGCCTACAGTCTCACTCAAAGATGTTCCATATGGGAGAAATCAACAGACTCAAAAACAATAGTCTACAGTCACATTCAAGGATGTTCCAGATTGGAGAAATTAGTAGACTCAAGTGTAGCAGCCTAGTAGAACATGGAAAAATAGGCCTACTTACCCAATTTATGAGAGGTCAAGAAATAATTGGACTAATAAACAAACACAAAAAAATCAGTCTATCAATTTGGTGGAGCAAATGAAGAAGGTCAGCTTGCAAATTTCTATGTGGGATGCACTTGTATTACCAGGATATATGGACCTCACAGAAGCTCTAAGTCACATATCTTCAGGATCTAAAAAGACTAAAGAATCTATTGTAGAAGCTACAAGTATGATACAAATGGCTCCTAATGAGGTACAATCACCTACTAAACCTCCTCCTTTATATATGACCTTCATAATAGGAAAGCATTTGGTCCATAATTGCATGATTAATTCAAGAGCTAGTAGTTGTGTAATTTCAAAGAGAATAGATGATGTTTTAGGACTATCAATTGAGCCTATGAATGTTGGTGTCATGCAACTATATGGTACCATTATTGGGACATTGGGTGTGGTTAGAAATTTATACCTTGCTTTACACGCCTACCCCAGCCTTACCATTACACATGATATAACAATCATAGAACTTCCATCTATATTTTCTTTATTCCTATCTAGGGACTTCATAGAAAAATTAAGAGGTTATGTGTATATATATTGGTCCAATATGTTCTTAACCACAAGATATGGTACCAAATTCTTCATATCAGTTGAGCCTATCTCTCACTTCCATGTAGAACTCCATGATCTCAAACCTAAAATTAATTATACAACCATGGAGTAAAACAGTTCTTCTGAGAAGATCCAAAAACCTCCTATTCTTGATACTCAGCTAGATGAGTGGGAAAATGGATTATATAGATATGATCCATATGATAGTTTTAAAGAGGTTGGCATGGGAACCTATTGTATCTTGGAGGAGAAGATCACAATGCCAGAGGTCATAAAAATAGAATAACAAAAGAAGGTGTGTGGAAGCTAAATTTCGATGGAGCTAAGTGTAGGAAAGGTGTTGGTGCTGGTGTAGTGATCATCAATCCTTCTAAAGATAATTTCCTTCATTCCTTCAGCCTTCAATTCAGCTGCACTAACAACATGGTAGAGTATGAAGCTTTAATTTATGGACTTCAAGCAAAGAAAAGAGGTGTGAAACTATTGTAGATTTGTGGTGATTCAAAATTGGTAGTGTATCAAGTGAAATGTTAGTGTGTTATTCATAATAAGCTTCTAAAAGCATATAAATATAGAGTACTAGACCTACTTGAAGTTTTTTATGCCTTGAATATCCAAATAGCCCCTAGGAAGAGAAATCAAGAAGCTGATAAGATGGCAGGTGTGGGGGCACAATATGAGTTACCTATTGACTTATTCAAGGAGGAACAACATGTAAAATTAATTATTAGGCCCTCAGTTCCTAATAATGATAAACATTAGCAAGTGTTTAACTCTAATCACCATATAGCAAACTTTATATTGTAAGAAGCTAAATTTTATAAGGATATCCAAGCTAAGTTGTAGCAAACATATAAGGATAGTAACATCGTTCAACTTAGTAGCAACATGATTCCAAAGGGAATAATTACTTTGGAAAGATTTTTCACTCCTAATGTTCAATACAAAGGTAAAAAAAAGAATGTCCACAAAAATTAATGCTTTCTAAGATGTCCAAATTGCTCCAAGTAAAGTCTTTATGCTTGGAAAATGTAATTCTCCTAATTAGGAAGTTTTTCTCATTTAAAGTACAAAGAATATGATGATATTATAGCATGGTATTATGACCATTTGAAGGAGTATGCTCTAGATGTTATACAACACACTATAGAGCTCTTTCCTAATGCTAAACCAATGTGCTAGAAGTAAAGACCTGTTAATCCCAAATTTGAACCTTTGATGAGAAATGTATTGCTAAAATTGGTTAAGGCATGTATCATATATCCCATAAAGCACTCCACTTGGGTAGCCAACTTGGTACCAGTTAGAAATAAAAATGGAGAAATAATACTGTGTGTGGACTTTCAATATTTGAATTGTGCCACCCTTAAAGACCATTATCCACTACCCTCAATGGATAATATTTTGCAAAATATGGTAGGAGTTGAAAGATTTTCTATGCTAAATGTTTTTTTAGGTTTTAATTAGGTAGTGATTAAGGAAGAATACCATCATAAAACTACATTTACCACTAAATGGGGCACATTTGCATATCATAGAATGTCTTTTGGTATTTATAATGTAGGTGCCACTTTTCAAAGGGCTATGGACCTGGATTTCAAAGGACTGATAAATAAATAAATTATGGTTTATTTAGATGACATTACAGTATTCTCCAGGAATGCTAATGATCATATGCAACACCTGGAAGTAGTTTTTCAGATATGTAGATATTTTGGGATTTCTTTAAAGCAAAATAAATGTATTTTTTATGTAGAAGAAGGATACTTATTGGGATATGTTGTGTTGAAGGAGGGTATCTCCATTGATCCAGAATGTGTTGAGTCTATTCAAACCTTGTCCCTACCTGCTCATAAGAAGGCTTTGTAGTCATTCTTGGATAAGATCAATTTTGTGAGGAATTTTATATATAACTTTACTAATATAATAAAACCAATTACCACAATTTTGAAGAAGGATAAATACTTTATATGGATTGGAGAAGGTATGCAAGGTTTCTAGAAAATTTAGTATGCTATTTACAAAGCCCCTATTTTAATTAATCCTAATTTTGAAAGAGATTTCATTTTGTATGCTTTTGGGGGAGAATATAGTATTGCAGTTATTCTTACACAAGAAAATATTGAGAAAATGGAGCAACCCATTACCTTCATGAACTATACCCTTAAGGAATATGAAGAGAGGTATGGTTTTATGGAAAAGTAGATTTTTGCACTCCTTTAGAGCATTAAAAAATTTCAAGCATCTCATGGCTCATAATAGAATAACAGTCTTTGTGGTTCATCCTAGCATTAAGTAATTTTTGTTAGGTTGTGATGTTCCTGATAAAAGGGCTAGCTGGGTGACAAAAAATATGAATTTTAATTTTGAGATTAAAGTGACAAAATTAGTACGAGGAAGAGCCCTATGTCAACACCTTTTAGAGGATTTAAATACTGAGGAAGCATTTTTTAATGCCCACATAGTAGAAGAAGAATTTTAATTTTAATTTGAATTTGTATTAATGTCCATTGATGACCAAAAGAGGTCAATAGGACTATAAAATAGGACATATAAAAAGCAACGGGAGTTCCTAATGTAGCTCCGAAGAAAATAAGTAAGAAAAATAGTAAATAGGATGGCATATGATATACAATATCTATGGATCAAGGATTACTTCCAACATTCAAGGCTGAAGAGAAGTGGGTGATGTAAGAGTTGGATGTCATCATAGATGTTCTTTGTTGGAGTTGATGATGAGTTGATCTAATTGTATCTATGTTATTACCCTAAAATTTCTTGGTCATGGCCTCTAGAGACTAGAAGAATGAAGTGATAAGTCAGGATCCTGTTATCTTCTGTAAAATGTTACTAAGTAGTTCTTTCCTGAGATTGAATAATTCATGAATGAAAAGGGTAATGCATCTCTGATCTTCATAAATGATCCAATATTTTAGTGTATGGGTGTCTTTTAATAAGAAATAATATCTACCTCGTATCTTGTAGTAGATAGGATAAGTGAAAATAAAATGCTCCTCGAATTCCACATCAAGACTGTACAATCTACAAATACACTGATCTCTGGGGAGGTGATGATCTGTCTCAATACATAGCTGGTGGGAGAAAACTTGTAGTTGAGCTAGAGGAAACCTAAGGCTATGTGACATCTGTATTAAGTTATATTTTGGATTAGTGATCAATCTATTCTCTAGTTGGAGATAAAAGTGAGAGTAATGGAGCAATTTTGGTGAAAGAGGTTCCTTTAGATCATTCCAAGTAGTTTTTATGTATGCTGAGTAAATATCATCTTGAATATCCTTATTGTAGTATGGTGCATTGATTTATGCTTTAGTAGGAGGAGGTCTCATGATTTCTAGGTCAAGATATTGAAGTAGAGTAGTAGTCTGAGCATATCATCAATTCTTGAAACCTTGATTTACCAATTGTATTGAGGATTGTAGTGCTAAATATGGATATCTTCTCATGTCCAGCATACAATTAAGTCTATGCAATAAAGAGACAATAAGAAATATTATTGTTGTAAGTAATGGACAAGCACCAAACTCAGCTAGAATTATGGGATGTGGACCAGTTATTTTGGAATGAATAAAATTGGACAATATTAAGATGAGTACCCTTTAAATACGAGATCAACCCAACTGTCTGAGGCTAGGGCACCAAAATTCATAGCCATAGAGTAATGTAGGGACAACAAAAGTGTGGAAGAGTCTGATCTACATACTGATATCCTAAAACTAGAGCTGAAAGCATTGCTTATCCAGAGAGGCTAGAGCAACATAACCTTTGTTTAATCTTGCTTGAGATGCAGGGATCAAGTTGAAGGTAGGTCCTATGAAAATAACTCCCAAGCATGTGTAGGATGTGACAATATCAATAACCTTCCCTTTATATGTGATGTGAATATAAGAGAGATATTTCTTGGGTAGGTTGAATGTCATGATTTTTATTTTATGGAGATTAACTTCTAATCCATGCAAGTTAGAGTATGTGCCAAGTATGTCCAGTTGTTGTTGAAGTCCTCCTACTGTATGTGACATTAGGATAATGTCATTATAAAATAGCAAAATGGAAATAACACTACCAAAAATTAGGCAAACAATACTGTTAGCTAGAGAGTCCATAATGAGCACCTCCAATTCATCAATATACAATCCAAAGAGTGTAGGTGAAAGTGGGCAGCCCTGTTTAACCCTAATAGTATTATGAACATATTTTGTTCTGAGATATCCAATTTTAACCTGTCTAGTGAATTTTTCATATAAGGTCATAACCAACAGAGTAACCTCCTCTGGAATTCCTAGATCCTTCAACCTCTAAAGAAGTAACTGTCTGGGAACAGTACAAATGCTTTCCTGTAGTCAACAAAACAACAATAGAACCTGTGTTTATTGGATTTGGATTCTTCAATGATATATCTGAGAGTTAGAATGTGATCACGGGTATGATGATTTCTTTTTAAACCTACCTACTCCTTTGCACAAAGTTTCTTAGCCTCAAAAAAATAAGAGATAAAAACATCAAGAACTGTTGCAAAAAGTTTTGCAAGAGTATGACCAACCATAATAGTTCTGTAATTGTTTGGATTTAGTGGATATTCAAATTTATGGATGGGATGTATGATATTTGAAGACCAAGAGGGTGGGAACCCATGAGTAACTATATGATTTAAGAGTTTGGCAATATAAACCACCAAGACTCTAGGACTATGATTAAGAAATTTTACCTTCAAATTTTCAATATCAGCTACTTTCCTAGCCTGTAGCTTACGGATAGCATGAAAAATTATTTCATCAATAAAGAAGTTACAATGTGATGTCCGTGGGTTGGGGATAATTGGTGCATGGTTTGGGATATCATAGAGTGAGCTAGCATGGGTGTACCAAGTGTGAGGGTCAGAAATGGGACATTTTTTATTTTTGGGTATAAAAATATGCCAAAAGTTTCTGGGATTAAGTTCGAGCATGTCTATAATTTATTGTATTTTTTATTGATAAGAATTGACACTTTTTCTTCCTAAGAAAATAATGGTAGTGGTCTTGGGCTAGCTTGTAATTCAAGGGATCAAGATGACCTACTGACTGAGTGAGCCTATGTAAAACTTTACATTCTGTGTCAAACCATGAGTTACAAGGACAATGGCCACAAGACTGATGAAAAGAGCTGGTGGTATGGGGAAAAGACTCAAAAACTGCCAACCATAATTCTTTAGAAAAATAGTTTTCTTTCTCAATGGGATCTTGAATTGTGTGAATATGGGTAAGGTAGGTTTTAAGTTTTTCTATGTACACATCATCATAATTGTGGTTAAAGTGGATTTTGGTAATTATTTTGGGAGGGGATGGAGGGGTAGGTTTAGGTTTAGGAACAAATGGAAGGTTAAATGTGAGGAAGGCATGATATGCTAAAGGAGGTACACTTGATATGCACAGATCATATATGGTTAAGGCAAAAGGTGGGTTAGCCATCACATCGTCAACTACACTAGCTCCACCAACATGTGGAAAACATGTAAAATTACTAGAAAAATGGAACTTCTTGACACCATTTAGAATGATTAAATCATGAGACTCACCAAGGTTAATTAGGTGCTTACCATAGGGTGTGATGGTAGTATCCACATCGGTTGAGTAATGAGAAATGCCCAAACTATCATGATCAAGCTCCTTTAGACATAGTGGATCTAAATAAACATCATATATGGAGCATTATGCATGTTCTATACGTGCATTGAAATCACCCACTAGAAAAATATCATCTAGGGAAGAGAATTTAGAGATTTCTATAAAAAAATCTAAATATTGTGAATCTCCATCTGATGTCATTGCATATGAAGATTAGGTTGGAGAAAAATAGCATACTGATATATAGAGCCAACTGAGTGGTGGATTTCTATCCAGAGAGATCCATATAAATATGGCATGAGAATTTGAGCATTCCAAATGTATAGAAGAGGCAAGACGATCCTGGAACAAACAAGCAACACCTCCTGAACCCTTAGCACCATGTTGAGTCTTCGGTCTTTGTACAGATAACCATGAGTAGCCTGTATATGAGGGGAATAGCTTTGTGCTAGTCTCATATGTTTTTGTGAAGAATATACTATCTCTGTTCTGAATCACAAAATATGTTGAACCTGGGGAAAAGAAGAGAGAACCACCATAATTCCAAAAAGTGATTGATAATTCAGTTTGAAGACTCAGAGCCTAATATCATGTTGAGTGTATTGGACAAGGATTGGACCAGCCTCTGGGAGGGGTATCTCTAATCCAAGCTTTTCCATTTATGAGGACAACCCATTTACCTTATTTTCTTACTTCTATCATTCTATTTATATTGTATTTAAATTCTTCATATTGCAATTTGGTCAAATATTCATGAAGATAAATCTTATTAGTCGTATTAAAAAGAGTTTTCTTATACTTAAGGGCTTCTAGCCTATCCTGCAGGGTGCGAAAGTGCATGATTAGAGAGTTGTCTTGTGTATACCATACCCTTTCTGGTAGAATTTCCTTCTAGCTTAAGGTATTGTGCAAAAAATCAGTGGCCATTTTCATTGGGTCCCCTTGATTTTGATCTTTCAAACCTCTCACTCGAAGATTCAAGCTAGGAAAAAACTTCAAGAAAATCAACTATTAATGAAGAAGTACTTTAATAAGAGGGCTACCTCACAAAGCTTTACAAAAGGAGATGTGGTCCTAAAATTAGATGAATATAGAGAAAATCCATGAAAACATATGAAATTTGATCCTATATGGAGTGGGCTATACATTGTTATAGGCTTTAGAGGTAAAAATACTTTTGAGCTCTCAAGGATCAATGGAGAAACATTGCAGATCCTAGTAAATGGGATTTATCTCAAATCTTATTCTTGAATTTTTTAGCCATAAGTTATAGTTATAGTTTTCTTTTTTTTTGTGTTCCCTAAGTGTCCAAAGACACCTATTTCTTCTTGGGAAGCATTTTTTATTATTTTAGATTGGATTTTTTTAGTTTTGTGGAGTTCTCTATACTATTCAATTTTGTGCAATTTTTTATTTTTAGTTTTGTGCAGTTTTCTATTATGTTTAGTTTTGTGCATTTTTTTGTTCTTTTGCAAGGATTATTTCCAATAGTCCTACCTTAAAAAGCAAGTATGGAATTTAGTTCTTTATGAAAATATAAATATGATCAATGACTCTATGCCCAATGGATACTAAGGCTACCTAGTCTTCTAGGTTCTTTTCACATTGCAGGCATGTGTCCCTTGTGAGTCTCAAAAATATGTGATATGTGGTGGATGAGTTCATGTTTGTAGCTGATGGATTTGTTAGATACATGTAGATGGTGTTTTAGAAAATTTAACATCTAAATTCAATTCAAATATAGCACCTGACTTCCATTCAAATCTGGAACCTGGCTCCCATTCAAATCTGATGCCTAACTCTCATTCAAATTTGGTTCCTAACTCCCATTCAAATTTGGTGCTTGACTCTCATTCAAATATGGCACTTGAATCTCATTCAAATGTAGTGCTTGACTCCCATTCAAATATGGCACCCGATTCTCATTCAAATCTGGTAGCTAATTCTTGTTCAAATATGGTGCCTAACTCCCATTCAAAATCTGGCACCTAACTCCCATTCAAATTTGGTTCCTAACTCCCATTCAAATCTAGTACCTGACTTCCATTAAATTCTGATACATGACTCTCATTCAAAATATGGTGTCTAAATCCTATTCAAATCTAAAAGTGGATACCTATCTTCAATTGTAGGTTCTTATCTCTTGTATACAGATATGCATACTTGGTGTCAATAGTTGGGGAATATATGTAGTTTTGCAAATATTAAAAGTGAGCACCTGTCTTCAGTTGTAGTTTCCTATTTCCAGTTTGATTATTTTTAGTTTGTAGTTTCTAGTTGTACAATTTTTTGTTTTTAGTTTGACTATTTTTAGTTGGCTATTTATAGTTTGATTATTTTCAATTTGCATTTTCAATTTGCACAGTTTCCTATTTCTAGTTTGATAGTTTTCAATTGGTTATTTCTAGTTTGACTATTTCTAGTTTGGCTAATTTCCAATTTTACAATTTCTAGTTTGACTGCACAATTTTCTATTTTACTAGATATTGACTAGTTTGATTGCACAATGCCCAGTTTGACTAAACATTTAACAGTTTGATTGCACATATTCTTGGTTTGATCAGTGTCTACACTTGGAAAAGTATTGCACTTATTATTATTTTAATTTTATTTAAATCTTCCCCATTCGTGAGTTGTCCAATTTTTCTCAAAATGTAATTGTTTTAGACGTCTAGGTGGAAAACGTTACACAACCTTGTAAACCTGAAAAGAAGGTGTATTTTCTAAAAATAGCTAGAATATTTTTGTGCAGTATTGTGTTGTAAATGTTGTAAACAACTAAAATATTTATTATGTTGTAAATTTTATAAACAACTAGAATATTTTGTGTAGTTTAGTGCTGTAAACCTAGAAAATAGGTTTATTTCTAAGTGTTCAAGTGCAAAGTATTGTGAAGTTTTAAATGAGTATTAATGCAATAGTTTTGCAGTTTTTAATGCCAACAAGGAAAAATCTATTTGCAGCCCTACAAGTCATAAAGTAGGCAAATAAATACAAAGTAGAAGACTAAAAAACATCTCTTGTCTATAAAAGAGATTTTTTAGACCTTCAAAGTGGTTGATTCGTTCTATAACTTGCTGACCTTTGTACCACTATGAGAAATAATACAAAAATGTGTTTAAGCTATATTATGTGTATCTTTAGTTTTGATGGATTGCATGTGGTATTAGCCCTTGGTTCATGCGAACCTTACCTCTTATAGTTGATTCATGTTTATTTTATGTCTAATATTTATTGTACTATGTCTTTTATGGAGTTTAAGTGGATCAATTAGCCCACTTTTTATTTTGGCATATAACATCTTTTTATTTTATTTTATTTTCTTAGTCTGTTGTTATAGTTTTTTATTTTATGTTATCCCTCTCCCTTTTCCCAGTGCAGTTTAGTGTAGTTTTTAATTTTATTTCCTAGTTCATGTTGCAAATTTTATTTTTAGTTTTGTTTTATGTTGCAGTATTTTACCTTCCCTTCTCTTGTTTCCCCAACAAGTTTAGTCATAGTTTAGTTAGTTTTTTATTTTAACGAGATTTGGCTCTTTTTGGAGGTATTATCCTCTAAAGTAGTCCCACATGAGAGGGAGATTCCCATGTTGGTGTTGTGCATGGATGTAGTGTAAGTGGACATTTTCAGACATCAACATTAATTATTATATTTTTTAATGTTATATTTTAACATTAGCATTAGAAAAATATTAAAATTGAAGGAAAAATAATTTAATTGTGAAGGCTAAGTTTGTGCATGATGGTGAAATCAATATGCAAATATATTTAAGACCTTGCAAAAAGGGAGAGGGTCCACTTATTAAAAAAATAATTAAGTTTACATTACCTTTTTGAATAAATGAAAGTCGGTTGACAAACTATTACCTCTTTATTTTAAAACAAACAAGAAAATAAAGAAAGAGAAGAGGAGAAAGAAGAGGGCTACCAAGAGCAAAATGCAGGGAACAACGAGTTGAAAGGAGGACAAGGGTAAAAATAAAGAGGTACTCTTGATATTTTTTCTATGTTCAAGAAATAATTTTGAATGCTTGTTGGTTTAAATTTATTTTAAAACATGATTGAATAACTCAACTTGCATTCATACGTTTGTAATTACAAAACTCCATTGTTGTTTACAAAGGAAGGGGAAGAAATAATTAGGGAGAGGGTCCACTTATTAAAAAAAGGGAGATGGTCCATTTATTAAAAAAATAATTAAGTTTACATTACCTTTTTGAATAAATGAAAGTCGGTTGACAAACTATTACCTCTTTATTTTAAAACAAACAAGAAAATAAAGAAAGAGAAGAGGAGAAAGAAGAGGGCTACCAAGAGAAAAATGCAGGGAACAATGAGTTGAAAGGATGACAAGGGTAAAAATAAAGAGGTACTCTTGATATTTTTTCTATGTTCAAGAAATAGTTTTGAATGCTTGTTGGTTTAAATTTATTTTAAAACATGATTGAATAACTCAACTTGCATTCATATGTTTGTAATTACAAAACTCCATTGTTGTTTACAAAGGAAGGGGAAGAAATAATTAGTAGGCTTGTTTTAAAATTTAAATTAATGTCTTTGAGCCTTAACATTTCCACTAAAGAATTCATGTAATTACTCCTACATAGGGGCCCATGTTTACTACAAAATTTGGGTAATCGTTATTATCTTGAGAAGTTTAAACCTACATTAATGTATGGATAAATGTTGTTGTACCTTGGAAACCCAATTTGGAGTTATTTTCCAATAGTTTTCTATACTGTGAAACTTGCCTTTATTTCATCATCGGGTCCTCATAATATTTTTATAAAACTAATTTCATTGTTTAGACTATTCAGACATCTCCAAGCTAGTTGGAATATGATTATGGGGTTGAGTTGTTGTGTAGGTTTCATCAAGAATAATATTATACTTATTTTGTGTGTATCCTTGTGTATATCCAATCAATGTGACCACACCCAATTATGAAATTATGATCCAGAATTCGTTGTAGTTAAGTAATGTTGCCAATGTTCTTTACTATTATTTTAACCATCATTTGAGTACTTATGTTCATGGAATTATACTAAGGTTGAACTTTGTGAATTTTGGAAGGAATTCTTGGTTCTTCCATAGTGTATTGCTTTTGTGAAGAATATTTTTTAAAACCTTTTTATGTTAGGAATAAACACCTCAAAGTCGAGAATAATGCTTTAATATTATTTCAATGGAATTGCAATATTAGTTTTAATAATTAAAAATGAATTTAATACATTTTCAACTAGCTAAAAACCATGGGAAATGTATAAGTTAAAGACTTGTTTAAGGGGTGGTCTTCTTATTTGGTTACATGAGAAAATGTATACAAAACTTTGACTATGAATGGGTCATGCATAGTTTACTATCTTAGTGAATTAAATGTGAATTTTATTTATGAATTTATTGGTTACTTTTTAACCAAAAAATTAATAGTTATATTTCATACATACAAGAGAGAATCCCATAATTCTATCCATATTGGATTCCTTTATCTACTCAAGCCTCAAAAATCTAGTACTATAAATTATATTCTTTATTTCTTTCAACAAAAACAAATAACTCTCCAAAGCAAAAAATAATACTCCATTAACCAAAGAACCAAATTTTTTTTATTTAACTTTACTTTCAAATAAACAATCATCTCGAATCATTCTATACTAATATTTGTTCATTTATTTTTAATATTTGATTCATTTCATATTTTCCTCTTAAATCATAAGGCCTTCCAAAAATATACTTTAATATTTTTTTGTTGTTCCAATAAATTTAATCATCTTCATGATTTAAAATTCCCAAGCACAACCATACAATAAAACATTTAACTAAAACTTTAACTCCAAAATGTAAATGTGTGAACATGAGCAAACAAACAATAAATGAAGAGATTAAGAACCAACCTTAGCCTTGAAACTAAGAGCTAACACAAAAAATATGCTGAATTTACTAATGGTTGACTTGTAGATCAAGACACAAACAAAGCAACAACACATATAGAGAATGAAGCACAAGAAAAATATAATGAAGCCACCAAATATCCACTTGAGACTCATAGAGCTAATTAACACAACAAAAAAATAAATTAAACTTAGAACTAACAAGGATAGACACTTCAAAATGAAGTAAGATACCTCAAAAAACTTATAACAAGCACATGGACTACACAATTTAGATTAACGAGGTTCTAAAAGCTTATCTCTCCTTGAAAAACATTGAAGCTTTATGGTAGCACTACCACTACCTTCTATGAGAAGGATCTAAGGCCAATAGTCAAATAAACAATATGCAACAACATGCTTAACACTAAGCACAACCTAAGATGCATTACATAAATCTTAAAACAATGATCAAAAAATAATAAAACAAACAAGACATATCCAAAATAAGTCTTAAACAAAATAAACCAAGCATTAAAAGTTATAGAAATAATAAATTAGGGAAACCAAAAGAAATATTAAAATATCATTAAAGATTTCCACATCAACATAGCAATATTAAGCTTACCTTAGAAAACCAGGTATTTTTCCTCTAACCCACTTCCTTTTTCCCAAAAAATTTCCTCTTGCAATCCCCTTTTTCCTCTACTAGACCCCCAATTGATCATTTCCTCAATTATTATAATGTCTACCATATTTATGTTGAAGTCCTCTCTTCTTGCATGCCATCAATAAGCATAAAGGTAACATAGATTCTCTATGTTACAAGAACTCACTCATGTTGCCACCAAATGCAACGTTCCAACATTAGTCACCTTAATTATTATTAATTAGGGTTAATTAACCTTGCTTTTTATTTTATTCAAAACTTACCTAATTATAAGGCAAAATATAAGCAATTAATCTAACAGCTCGTCCAAATAATATTATTACCTCTTAATGTTAATTACTAACAATAGAGTAATTGGATTAATTACTTACTAATTAATACCAAATTTTAATATTAATTATTAACATTGATATTAATATTCCAAGTATTAATATTACTAACTTTATTAATACTTTATTAGATTAAACAACTAATTCTATGCTTCCAAAACACAAGCAATACAAAAAAACTTTGTAAATCAATAATACACCATGTTGTTTTTCCTTGAGTAGATGGATTTTTAATATAACCAAAATTTTAACCCTTACCTACTAATAATTACAATTTTTCCAATAGAAACCTCCTTTTCCATTGATGTATTCAAATAACAAACATATATGTAATGCATCTACATCATGGGTATTGTTTTCTCTCAACTCTAGTGGTTGTACCATACCAATCCATTAGTGAGAGTGCCTAGTTCTACAACCAAAAATTCATCAGTAGTACCATATTCCAAAATAGTATAGTCAAAGCATAAAATAAAATTACCAACATATATTGGTAACACAAGATGATATTATGCATTAGATATACATACATCAATGCATAAATCGATTGTCAAGAATAAGTCTTGCCAAGAAGGGTTGTTGCATACTCCCCATTAGGACTAAACACATTCCTATGTGTTTCCTAAAAATAATGCATATATATTTCATTCAAATAAATATGGGAATTACTTCCTCATTTCCTCAACATATTTCCAAGTTGCACAATTTTCAAAATATTGGTCCCACTAGACCTTACATTGATCTAGGGTTCATTTCCTCAAATTCTTGGAACGAAACCCTAGAATTTTTACTGGTCACACCTCAATGGTTGAGGGATATTCCATCTATATTTTTAAAACATTATAAATATGATAAGGATCAACAACATATTTTCTAAGTATGGATATGTCGAAAATTTCATGGATATTTGATAGTTTGGGCAACAAGATGAGCCTATAGGCTTCTACACTAATTTTATCAATGATCTCAAAAGTACCAACATAATTAGGATCCAACTTAGTTGACTTGATAGCACTTTTTATAGGTCTTAGCATCAAGAAATATTTGTCTCCCATAGAGAATTATCTTGGTGATATTTTCATATCAACATAGCTCTTCTAGAAATTGGTTGCTTCCTTGAGCCTTAGCCAAATTAATTTGAGATTCTACTCCATCTCTCTGATAGTGTTCAGTTCAATCACCACCCGATCTTTCAAATTATCCCATGATAGAGGTGTTTTGCATCTTCTATCATAAAAGTCTTCAAATGAAACCATTCCTAAGGATGTATGCTATACTTTATTATATGCAAATTCCATGAGATACAAATAGTCTTCTCATATATAACTTTGATCCACATGCAAAGCATGTCTTCCAAGACTTGATTAACCATTTCAATTTTCCCATCTATTTTTGGATAAGCAAAACTAATATTAAATTTAGTGCCAACTAAATGATGAAGAGCCTACCAAAATTTTGATTTAAACCTATAATATTTGTTTGATATGATCACCTTAAAAAAACCATGTAACCTAAAAAAATCCTTGAAAAATGTATTTACCACAACCTATGCATCACTCTTGATGTTTCTTGGTATAAAATACACAACCTCGGTCAACTTGTCAACCACCTCAAGTATTGCATCATGTTGGTACCTAGTCTTAGGTAAACCTATAATAAAATACATAGATATAACCTGCCACTTCTAAGTAAGTATATCATATGGGTATAATTACCTACTGTATGTTGATACTCTGCCTTAACCTTCTGGTATTCCAAACATCTAATAACTAAACCAGTGATATCTAGTTTCATTCCTAACCAATAGAAGGTCATTTTCATGTTTTCCCTCATCTTTGCACCTCTTAGATAAGTATAATAAGGGTAATTATATACCTCTTGCATAATAATTCTCCTAAAATCACCAATTCTAGGCATAACTACCCTATCCTTCAAGCATAAAAGTCTATCTTTGATGTTGAAATACTTGTTTTCCTTAGAATTTCTCTCAATTTTAGCTTGGATTTTAGTGCAAAGTTAATCCTATAGATGCATTTATTTGACTTTGTCCATCAAGTCTATATGAATATTGGTTAATTTTGTTATGTACCTTCTCCTAATCAAGGCATTTGTGACATTATTTTCTTTTCCCTTGAAATACTCAATACCAAAGTCATATTTTGCTAAGAACTCTATCCACATTTTCTATATTACATTCAACATAGGTTGGTAAAAAATATGCCTTAGACTTTGGTGGTTTTTCCTTAGCTCAAATGGTTTCCCAAAAAAATAGTGTCTCCAAACCTTTAGTTCATGCACCATCACTACAAACTCTAGGTCATGGGTAGCATAATTTAGCTGATGTTTCTTGAGTTTCCTAGGCTCATATGTTATTGTAACCTCATTATGGGACATAAACCCACCCAAAAATTTCTAAGGAAGCATATATACATACTATAAAATTCCCAAGTGGATCCAATATCTAAAAAAATGGTGCTATAGTCAGCTTATTCTCTAGAGTTTCAAAGGTGATCTCACATTTATTCGTCCATTTGTACTATCTTTCCTTTCTCTAAAGGTTGGTGATAGAATAGGTAATTTTTTAATAGTCCTTCACAAAGTGCTTATAGTACTCCATGAGCCCCATGAAGCTTCAAATTTTTTACATATTTATGTGTGCACTCCAACTCAAAAGAGCCTCAATTTTCTTAGGATCCATAACAATCCCTTCTATAGATATAATATACCACAAATACTAAACTTGTGAGGCATAAAATTCACATTTAAACAACTTCCCATAATTTTGGTTTTTTCTTATTGTAGCACCCTAAAATTGGCGCAGTAAAATTGGAATAATTACATTCACCTTAGTAAATAATTTAAATTCAAAATTTAACCTCCCAAACCGCCCGTTAACCATTGAGAAATTCGTTTCCCCCTTTTCCATGCCATTTTTAGAGGTTGTTTTGACCGTTTGACGATATCGTCGCCGATCAGACGATATCGCCCCAGATTTGACGATTTCGTTTGGACTAGGACGTCCAGACGATCTTGTCGCAAAACTGATTTTGCAAAGTTGGAATCTGTTCCAACGGGTCTCCAATCTGGGCAGAAGCATGTCTGCGTCGTTGGGACCCTCCCCCCATTGGAGATCTCCCAAATTGGGATGATCTCCAACCTCCTAACTACTCCCCTAAGCCTATTTAGTCTCTAGGATTTTCCCTTCCCAACCCCTGGCTGAAAATTATCTGCAATTCAATTCCATTCACGTTAAAACATCCCTATTTTCCATTTGCACTAGTTCCATATCATTTTTGTTGCAGGTACATCATTGTTTTTTAGCCAGAGCTAGCACCTATCGTTGTCGACGATCCTGTTCAGATCGGAGGCGAACCTGTCGAATTCGATGCAATTTCATACTGATGCAAGATGATCTCGACTGCAGTCCGTATTAAGGCAATCAATGCCTGAAGTTTGAATTTCTCAACCTTTTCTCTGTAATTTTATTCTACAAATTAGATAATCTATTCAGTGTTTTATATTATTTTACATCTGGATTTCACCCATTTAGATTAAGTGCATAATTAAATCCTAATTATCATCTAATTAGCACCATTCATCTCTGTCTCTGTGTTTAAGTTTCAGTTTGATAACATTGTTGCCATTTTATATCATTTCCCTCTATTAGCACTGTAGTACCTTTTGTATTTTGCATCTGTTTTCGGTTTTGCAGGTCTCTAACGAATTCGTCTGACGAATTCGTCAGATCTCAGACGATCTTGTCTGATTGCAGACGATTCTATCGAATTTCAGACGATCCAGACTGCTTCAACATCAGAATCTTCTTCAGACATCCGGATCAGGTATTCCTCATTTGCATTCTATAAATTCTCTATTTTATGTCTGTAAATCTATTTTCTGTATTCATTGAACTTGCATTTTCATATAGAGTAATCTAGATTCATTCGGCAAAACCTAGGATATGAATGCTTAAGGTTAAAAACGAACACATTTAAACACATTCCAAAACCTAGGCATGGAAACTACCCTTAAATGTTTCCTAGTGAACCCACCATCCGTCAAAAAATCATCAAAATGCACCTCCCTTGAGAGGCGGGACCTTCGCAAAGTCTTCTCAGTCTAAGGTACCATGACATCCTTTTCCCATCCTCCTTTCGGGTGCGGATCCTATAGCCTGAAGGTAAGGATGCAAAAAATTTGGAGCGATACATTTTGGTGAACCCGACGTGAATGCATCATAACCTTTTGAAAAAAAAAACAAAAACAAAAAAATATAGAGCAACTAAAACATAGATGCATTTTAAATCCTTTAAGTTTGAAATCATGTTTAGATGGTAGCTCCTAAGAAAATATTAGCAGTTAGTATAAACGTAGAAAACCAATTGGCAGCCATAGAAGTCAATTCTATCCTTAGTGTGCCTGAAAAAAGTAGAAATCAATTCCTGTGGAATGAACTTGATAGGAGACTTAGTCTCATCTCATCTAGGTCCACACAACTTAAGCAAATCAAGAGGCTAGTCCTAGATAGAATCCTGGATCCTCATCAACTAGTTTTTTTATCATGAACTTCAGAGAGCCTGCCATAGATGGTTAGTTTATAGGAGAGCTCTTGTATCTTCAAAAATTTTGACTTTCAAGGAAAATCTCGGAGACAATTATAGTACGTTCATTTTTAGCCCACATAGACTCCCTAGAAACTGATATTATGGTTAGGAGAAGATGGAACAAAACTCCTAGAGCTATGTTGTATCATGAATATTGTCATGAGAATTATTATTATAAACCAGAATCTGAAACAGACAACATCACTATAGCTCTTTTCATCAAATTTTTAAAATAAAACTTTCAATTTGAAGAAGAACACTTCATGACTCCTGAACAACTCGAACCTATTAATGATATTCATAAATTTTTTATAGAAAACTAGATTATTACTTCAACATTATTTCTTGCATTTATTGTGTTATTTGATATCTTTATTATATTGTTTCAAAAAACTAAAAACTAAAAAAATCAAAAACTTAGCAAAAACTTAAACATTTCATTTCTTAATATTGTAGTAGGTATATAGTAAATATATACCTTTTAATTTTTTGCATATATATATATTTGCTGAAATCAAAACTTAGCACCATGCCTAAACTTAGGAATGGCAAAGAAACTTTAGGGGAAGATGAATATTGGGTAAAAGATACAACTAAAGACCCAAATGTCCTTCTCGGAGATTCAAATCCGGAAGGAGAAACTCTAGGTCAATCAGATGAAGACTTAGGGGAAGATAAGGAACAAGAAGGAAGTGTTAAAGAGGATGGATCCTCATCCCCTAGAGTAGCTCCAAATGGAACTATTGCCTTTGACAATGTAGAGCATTTCAAGAAATTTCTCATAGATAACATTGATGACCTTAACGTGGCAATTCGTCTTGATAAAGGGCAAATTAGTAAAACTCAAGCAGCCATGGAATATATATGCAATATGCAGACTAATCCCTTGTCTTTCATTGATCAAGAAAGTGACAAGGCTGGACCATCCAATACGGATATGGTCACTATAGCCCAAAGCATGTCAAAAAAACAGGTTACCCAACCTCCTAAGCAACCTGTTATTCAACCTAAAATCAATCCCACACAAAAGAAACCTTCCTTCACTACTTTATTCTGCCAAACTATTGAGCAAAATGCTTCAAGTAAATAGAAAACTAAAACGAAGCCAAATACAAACTTTCAACAATCTGGAATACAACATAATACAGCTTCAAAATTCCTCCATAATACTTTTCCTACCAATAATTTACACAACAGTAACATGGCGTCTAATTTGCATGTTCCTCCATCATATGCCCATAACACTTATGTCAATGCCCTACCGAACCAATATGGGGGGCAAACTAGTAATCTGGAAGCCATGGTGAAACAATTAGCTTCACGTATGGACCAAATAGATCCCTACCATCCCTCGTATAATTATCGAGAGATCTGTAGTCAACATTTGGATCCCATAGTTGTAGCTCAACCATACCCTAAGCATTTTCCCATGCCTGTCCTGCCTATATATAAAGGAACCGAAGATCCCGTAGAGCATATTCATATGTTTAGAATATCATGTCACGACATATCGCATGACGACTTGCTATTACTAAAAATGTTCCCAAAAATTTTAGGTGGAATGGCATTAGAGTGGTACTATCAACTACCCACTCATTCTTTGAGAAACTTCAAAGAAACAGCTGAATCATTTGTCCATCAATTTAGTGCCTACATCGAGAAGCATGTAACTATTAAAGACCTATACAATTTAAAACAAGACAAGGATGAATGTTTTGCCGATTTCTTAGCTAGATGGAGGCAATTGACAGGAAAACTACACTTTGTGTTGCCTTATAGGGAAATGTTGGACATTTTCATCAACAATTTACAAGAACAGATATCTTATGAGCTATCGACTGCTACTTTAACTACCTTCGATCAAGCTATAGATTTAGCTCGAAGAGTAGAAGATGCCCTCATTAGGAGAGGCCAACTTAGGAAGAAGGACGATGAGAAAACATCCAGAAATCAATATAAAAACAAACAAGTTGTCGGTGATGGAGTCACTGACAGCAGAAATGTTGCTAATGTCAATGCAACGAAGACAACAAAAAAGTTCATATTGAAACCTCTTGACAAGCCTCCTCGAGAATTCACTAGATTAAACCAACCCTTATCAACTATTTTACCTCAATTGCTCGAAAGAGGTTTGATCCAATTACCAGCTATCCGGGAACCTGACCCAACTATACCCGGATACAGAGCTGACTTGCACTGTGATTTCCATAGAGGACCTAGACATTCTACCAACGCTTGTAAAAGGTTGAAACATAAAATACAAGATTTGATTGACAATAATGAAATGGAAGTGCAAGCCTTCCAACCTAAACAAAACCCTCCTAATAATACTCAAAAGACCGTTCCTCAAAATCAAAATCAAAATGCCAATCAAACTCTAGAAATATTTCAACACCCTTTACCAAGACATGGTAAAGAGGTAGCCAATCAAATCGAACATCATAATGTTCCCCCTCCTACCCGATATGTAGGAACCATTAGTGGACAATTACCTGTTCAAGATCCTCAAATATTTGACATGACCTTATCCTTGGTTACGACCAGGCCCTTACATAATTTTCAAACTTTTGATTCTAGTGATATAGAATCAGATAGTTAAAGTGAAGTAGACATTACTTCAAACCAATCGAATAGAAAAACGAATCAGATCCTATTCAACCCATCACAGATGCTATGGTTCCAGAAGAACCATTTCCTAGAAGAGTCACTACTCGACCTTCTTCTAATATATTCCTTTCTAATGAACAAGCCATTAATGCTCAACCGAGACCAGTTCAATGTCTCCATTATAACATTGTAGCTACCATTGGAGTCGTTACTCGACAACAAGCTCAAAACTCTCAACAAGAACCAAACCAAAACGATGGATCAACTCCATTCATTTTGAAAAACCCTAATAAAGGGAATCATGCTCCTACTGTTCAACCTAAACCCCCTTACAATATTAATGAGCAATTGTCCAATACTATGGCCAAAATTTCCCTCTTAGATTTATTAAGATCCTCTCCCACCCATAGGGATGAGTTGATGCTTACATTGAGCCAAATGATGGTACCTCAAAACATTCAACTTGAAGCTATGGCCAATACTATCATCACTCGAGAGATTGATTGTATTGACTTCCAGGATAAAGACATCCCACAACACAGTTTACATAAGGACAATCCCTTATACATTACTGCTCTAATTGGAGATGTAGCTGTTAAATGAGTTTTGATTGATAATGGCTCATCTCTAAACATTTGCACCTTTGACTTCTACCAATGATTTGGCTTTAGAAGTGATGAAATGAAGAAAACTGATATGATTATCAAAGCTTTTAATGACGAAACACAAGAAACGTGTGGAGTTATTACCCTCCCATTGCAAGTTGGTCCTAGAACCCTAGAAACAATCGTGTTTATTGTACATTGCCCAGCATCGTACAATATACTTTTGGGTTGCCCTTGGATCAATGCCATGCAAGCGGTCCCATCAACTTTACACCAATGTGTTAAATTTGATTTTAAAAATAAGTTGGTCACTATTCATGGTGACCCTAGACCTTTTGATATGTGTGCTTTGGCAGAACCCATTGGAGTGCAATTTTGCCCTGCTCTGTCATCCACACATCCTAGTTCTTATTTTTCATCTAAAACTGTGAAACATAAACCCACAACTTCACCTATTTCCCCTCCTTTAACTTCATCCTCATATATAGATCAACAACCCTCTAAAAAAATCATTTTAGAACCTCAAAAGGATCTTAAATCTACAACCAATCCTTCAACTATTACCCCTATAAATTCAACACCTCTAAACACATCTATCATACCTTCCACATCTAAGGATATAGGTAATAAGCCTTCTACGTCTTATGCCCTTTCTGATGAAATTTTACCAGATTCATCTACAACCTTAATATCAGAAAAAACAAATGCTTTCATGCAAGATTCAAACCTTTTGAATAACTTACCGCCATCTCCTTGTACTTTGGGCCTCCCACAACCTATGGGAAGTACTTACCAAGTCGGGATTTGTGCCTTCATTTATAAAGGATATGACTAGGGAAGAATCCCTCGAAATATCAAAACTCACCATGAAGGATACGCTCGGTGTTATTTTACCAATGATTATATTAAAGCTAAACCCATGATGCTTAAAATGGGATATAAAGGGAAAGGCTTGGGACCTTTCCAAAATGGCATGAAAGAACCTTTCGAGGTAGAACCGTGGCCTGCCCGCTGTGGTGTGGGCCTATTTCCTAGTAAAGGTCAACCTTTTACTTTTGAGGATGATGATAATCTCATATGCTATCAAGATTATTTGGATAGGCATGTTGATTTGCCTCTTAAAAATCAGCCATTTTCATGCAACATGCTGTCCATAGCATACCCTGAAATGATTGCTGACCTCGATGAAGAGTTGGAAGGAGATATCTTCCATGATGTCTCTGTTGAAGAGATTTTACACAATGGATTTTATTTTGATGGTTCTATACCAACTATAGCCCAACTTGAGGCCACTAATCCTCAGAATGAATTATCTAAATTAACCTTACAAGAATTACAAGAATTGGGCGTTTCACTCGCCCCACCTAATTTTGAAAGAGATCTACACATGGAGGTAGAAAACGTCATTAAAATTAATATTGGAACTGAGGACAATCCTCACATAATCAATATTGGATCAGAATTAAGTCAAGAAAAACAAGAACAATACATTGCATTCCTTAAAGAGTATGAAGATGTCTTCGCTTGGACATACGAAGATATGCCAGGTCTAGACCCTTCTGTCGTCATGCACCATCTAGTGGTCCATCCGGATGCTAAACCTGTTAAACAAAAACTTAGAAAAATGCATCCCAAAGTGGCTCTGCTAGTCAAAGGGGAGTTAGAAAAACTCCTAAATGTTATCTTTATACAAGCTATTGATTATGCTGAATGGATCTCAAATGTAGTTCCAGTCACCAAGAAAGAAGCTACCAAAGTTAGGGTTTGCACATATTTTAGAGATATTAACGCCACATGCCCTAAAGATGACTTTCCTCTTCCAAACATGGATCAAATCATTGACTTCACTGTCGAGAGTGGGATGATGTCCTTAATGGATGGATTCTCCGGTTATAATCAGATCAGGATAGCTCCTGAAGACCAGGCTAAAATAGCCTTTATTACCCCCTGGGGTACCTTTTGCTGGAAAGTGATGCCATTTGGCTTAAAGAACGCCGGTGCAACTTATCAACGAGCTATGACCTATATTTTTCATGATATGATGCATGATATCCTACATGATTATGTAGATGATATTATAGCTCGCTCTCTTATTGAAGATCATCATTTGGATGATTTGCGAAAAGTTTTTAATCGATTACGAGAATATCTCATTCGATTAAATCCAAAAAAATGCATATTCGGAGTTAAATCCGGCAAACTATTAGGGGTTTTAGTTTCTTTACGTGGTATTGAAATCGACCCTCTCAAGAATGCGGCTATCACTGATATGCCTGCACCCACTAATATATCTGAGTTACGAAGTTTACAAGGTAAGCTTCAAGCCATCCGTCGCTTCATCGATAAGCTGGTGGATAAAACCGGTCCCTTTCTTAAACTCCTTAAGAAGGATGTCCCTTTTAATTGGGATACAGAATGTAGAGAAGCTTTTGAACTTCTCAAACAATACCTCCTTAATCCGCCTGTGCTTTCACCACCTAAATTCGATCGCCCATTTCTCCTATATATTTTAGCTTCAGATTCTGCCTTAGGGGCTATGTTAGCCCAACTTGATGATGAAAAGCAAGAATGTGCTAATTATTATATTAGCCGAACCTTCATCAGTTATGAAACCCGCTATACAGCATTGGAAAAACTATGTATAGCAGTCGTTTTTGCTACGCAAAAATTAAGACATTATATGCTTAGTCAAAAAACTTATGTCATTGCTAAATATGATCCCTTAAGGTATCTCATGAGTCGACCTTATTTATCGGGTCGCACAACCAAGTGGGTTCTTGCTCTAAGCGAGTTTGATCTCACATTCATAGGACAGAAGTCTGTTAAGGGTCAAATCATAGCAGATCAATTAGCTGCTGCACCCTTAGAGTCTACTCATCCCCTCATCATCGAGTTTCCGGATGAATGCCTTCAATTAGAGGCAGACCATATTGAACAATGGTCCTTATACTTTGATGGAGCCTGATGTATGAGTGGGGTTGGTGTGGGTATTATTTTAATATCTTCGCAAAAACATCTTATTCCTCTGTCCTTCAAATTGACATTTGCTTGCACCAACAATACTGCTGAGTATGAAGCTCTAATCCTTGGATTACGAGCTGCCCTAGCGCTAAAAATTAAACACCTTTTAGTTTTTGGTGATTCCTAATTGGTTATAAACCAAATTAATAAAGTTTATCAAACCAGAGATGATAAACTACGCCCATATAAGGCCTATGTTTTACAACTAATGTCTTTATTTGATCAAGTCACCTTGGAAGCTATTCCTCAAACTAGCAATCGTGCAACTGATGCTATGGCCGCAGCTGCATCTCTCTTGCCCTTGGAGTTAGATGACGAACATGCCACTATCATTATTCGTCGACTCCAAGAACCTACCTCAAATAAGTCATGCTTAGAGCCTTTGTATGTGTTTATAATTAATGAAACTACTCCTGAACCTTGGTATATTGACATATTTGATTTTCTCCAAAATGGGATTTTCCCTGCTAATTCTAATAGAAACCAGCGTCGATTATTACATCGACGAGCAAGTCGATTTGTAATAATTGGCAATACTTTATATAGGAGATCTTTTTAAGGTATCCTATTAATATGTTTAAATTCAGAAGAATCTAAATCAGCCTTGAGTGAAGCCAATGATGGATCTTGTGGAGGACACTTTAGTGGTAGTGTCATTGCTAAAAAGCTCCTTCGGATAGGATACTTTTGGCCTACCATGGAAACGGATGCACATGAGTATGTGCACCATTGTGACAAGTGTCAAAAACATGCTGACCTTGTCCATGCGCCTGCACAAGAGCTGTAGGCTATCTCATCCCCTTGGCCCTTTTCTAAATGGGGCTTGGATATTATTGGCAAAATCAATCCTATGTCATCTGATGGACACAAGTTCATCATAACTGCCACTGAGTATTTCACGAAGTGGGTCGAAGCTATGCATTTAGCTTCCTGCACTGGCACACAAGTTTCTAAATTTATTTTTAATCAAATCATTTGCAGGTTTGGAATTCCTGCCAATCTCATCTCTAACAATGGAACTTGTTTCAAAAATAAAGATGTTAAAAAATTATGTCAAAAATATAAGATTCAACATCGCTGGTCCACTCCCTATTATCCTCAGGGTAATGGTCAAGCAGAAGCATCTAACAAAACCCTAATCAAAATTCTCAAAATATTAGTCAATAAAACTGGTCGTGACTGGCACATTCAATTATATCTAGCCTTGTGGGCCTATCAAACTAGTGTTCGAACCCCCACTGGAACTTCACCATTTATTTTGGTGTATGGTGCTGAAGCAGTTTTTCCATTTGAATTTGAAGTTCCTTCTTTGGCTCTGCTACTTCAAGATACCGAAGTAGGAGATGAATATCGATCTGGCAGACTCAGTCAGCTGGAACTCCTAGATGAAAAATGCATCAATGCTTTGGAACATCTCCGTGCTTACCAAAACAAGCTTAAAAGATCATATGCTAAGAAAGTTCATCATCGCTCCTTTGAGATCGACGACCTTGTTTTAAAAGAAAATAAAAAAAAAACAAATGCAACTAAGGAACTTAAAGGTAAATTTGAGCCCAACTGGCTTGGACCATACATTATTACTGCTAAATTTGAATCAGGAGCATATAAATTATCTACCTTAGATGGTAAAGAACTTAAAGAACCCATGAATATTTTGCATCTTAAACGTTACTATGCATAAATTTGGTCATTTCATCCATGTATATATTTGTTCAAAATTACTATCTTGTATTTCTTTCAATTTATTCAAAAACATCAAAAATATTCATAATCATCCAAAATCTTCAAAACTATCTATTGCATTTATTTAAAGCACTTGTTAAGTTCTTTTTGCTCAAAAACAAAAATCAAAATAAAAATCTAAAAACAGCTATATGCTTGACTCTTTCGAAACCAAAACAAAATAAAGAAGAAAGAGAGAGTCAACATTCTCCAAACTTCTCAAAAATCATTTATATATATTTTCTTACAATTATTGCAGTTATATGTTTCAACTTATTTTGGATAAATTAGCATTTATTTGAATCCCTCACTTGCACACTCACAACAATAAACATCTTGATTTTATCTGGCATGATTACTAATCTCTCTTATATCAAAGTCCACAAAATTCAATTAAATAAAGTTTGAGCATAGAGAATTGATCTTGTTATTTACTTAAACCAAGCACATCTTTTCACAATAAAATGATTATATTTGTAATTTCCATGTTTTGCTACATAGTAGAACTGATTTCTTGAGCGAAAAGTTTCCCCTGCTATCCTATCATGCACATAGTCTAGAATATTTGAGAATTGGCAAAAGGACAAGCTCACCCCTACCCAGAATAAAAATCCCTTGCTCTACAGCTAATCCGAGCAAGTATCCCTAGCAAAGAAAAAGAAAAAGAAAAAAAAAATTCAAGAAAAAGAGAAAAGAAAAATGTTCTTTTATATCATTACAACAATGTTCCAAGCATTATCAAGCAAAATAAATACAAAAAGAAAAATAAGCAAAGTTCAAAAGAAAGCAAGAAAGCAATAAAATCCCTTTCCCTACCCTTTGAAAAGAAAATAAGGGTTGATGAGCTTGAATCCCTGGAATTCTCAATTATTCGAAAACTATGAGGTAAGCCCCATAACAGGTGGTTTGTGCCCAACCTCGCTTGGCCTTGGGTAACTCCTAGCGTGGTGATATGTCTATCACATTAGCGACCTTCTTTTGTATAGACCTATTTCTGCTTATGGATTAGCTAGCTCTTGATAATCCGATCTACATAGTAGTCTAGTATGGTTATATGCATCTACATCATGGTTAATGAACACTTATTTGGTTTATTCAAATCACTTGTATCATATTATGCTCAAAACTGGTAAATGAACAATGCAATTGCACACACATTTGTATTTGAGAGATTTTGTCTATCATTATGATAAATCAAGATTGGAAATGAATTCACATATGCACATGGGATTCTTTATAAATCTAATTTTTGTCTTCAAAATACTTTGAAATATTATTTTTGCAACTTGTTGAAATAAATCAAGTACAGTTGTTTACCACAAAGACAACTATATAATAGAAAAATCAAAAATTTCTTTCAAAATACACAAAACATATACATATATATCTGATTGACTTTCGCGACGATGGTATAGTTTCAAAACCAAAATTGGAATTTTATGCCTAGCGCAAGTCCTCATTTTCATATTTTATGTTCATCAAAAACTCAACCATGCAATAAAACTTTTTTTTTTTTAGATTTTCGCGATGATGGTATAAGTCTATACCTACATATTCTATGCCTAGCGCAAACCATTGTAACAATTTTTATTCCCCATTTCTTAAAAATCATGAAAACCATATGACTTAATTCATTATGTTACACAAATTATGTTTTTAAAAAGCAAACACATTTTTCATTATCTCATGTCATTATGTCAACCTTTAATTTTGCAATGATGGTTTAATTCCTAAGGAATTATCCAAAAATTTTATCACACTTAGGAATTTATGCCTAGCAAAAATCATTTGAACATTATTTCATGCACAAACATTTTTTATGAAAATCTGAAAACAAATCATCATCATCATCATCATTTGCACTATTGCACCAAAGTCTTAAGACAGTCTCTTAAGCACTCTTTTACTTCTAACCATATTTCTATACTGGGATTAGCTTGACGACCGAGTGAGCAGCGACTCCATGAAATGGTCTATAATAGCGACAATGTCCTTTGAAATTATTGTTAGAAGTCTCTTTTTATTTTTATCACATTTCATCACAACCAATCAATTTGTTACATCAGATTATTTCATTTTATAGCATGACATTCAAAACATAATATTTCCAACGACATAATTACATGAATCCTCAATAAATCATCAAATCAATCAATTAAAACATCTAAAAGCATCATAAAAATCACAAAACACAAGTCATATGATCAAAAATATCTCATATATATATATATATATATATATATATATATATATATATATATATATATATATATATATATATATATATATATATATATCAACATATGTACATCATCAAAATTAGATTGGTATGCCACAATCTGTACCTCGGCATACTCAATCCTCTATCAAAAATAATCATATAATACAATGTCAGTCCAACCCTCTAGCCTCGAGAGCCCCTCAAGCTCTCTGCCTCATCTCCTCCCCCGCCCTGAGGTGGATGATGTGGCCCCATCGTCATCTGTGTAGTCCTCGTCCTCGACCAGGACGTAGTCCTCGAGGACCCAATCCTGATAGGGTTAGTAATGCCAACTGGCAGCTGTACCCTCTGACCCTCTGGCACCATCTGGAAGTAGATGCCCTGGTAGAACGTGGTCTAAGCAATCGACTGTGCCAGCTCCTATGTGCTCGCCCCTTTGCCCCGTGCCCTGAGGCGTGCAATCTCATCTCGCAGCTGTGACACCTCAGCTTGATGTTGTGCGGTTGCATCCTGTAGTGTCTGCACCTAGGATTGCAAACGATATCTCTCTGCTCGAAGAGTAGCCATCTCGCTACTCTCTCCTATGTCCACACCATTGCCCTTATCGGGCGATGGTGGCCTCTGTGGATATGGGGGTCTCACCTCCCTCCTCTCCCTCTCTCTATCGCGGCCATTCCTATGCCTGTGGCCTCCGCGTCTCTCTCCCGCAATAACCCTAGGCTACCTCCATCATCGCCTGGCACCACCTCCCTATCCGATGCACAACTACATGGATCGGACCCTGTGCCCTCGTCATCCGAGGAGGGCGGATGCCTGTGTACCAGGCATCGTAGCCATCGGCTACCCCTACGTTGTCCCCATCCACTGGCTGGATGGGGGCATCATCTGTGTCCTGGCTCCAGAACCGTTGCATGTCAATAGCCCCACTAATAGTAGTGTTATCCCGGACAGTCTAGGAAAACTCGTAGTCTCTGAGAGATGGGATCCCCTACTGTAGACCGAACTATCACAAAACTCGGTCATACCTGTGGAGCTCCACCTGTCCCCTCTCCATCCTCAGCCAACAAATTCACCTAATGCGATCCAACTCCTGTCCATACTCTGCCCACCCTGGATGCTCCCTCCATAGCCTCCAGGTGATCTGGTCTGGGACTAAGTCATCCAGTAGCCTCTGGGACATCGACAGGTCGATCCGTCGCTATGCCCCTCTCCGGAGCCACCAGTAGAAGACTCGGGGCCTCTCCTCGTCAACCCCTATCAGAGGAAGCCCTATCGGCATCCGCATCGCAATGTGCTCCTAGCACCAAACATGTAGTAGCGATGTCATAACCAGACATCGGTCGCCCTTGTACACGACCCCATACAGGATTCTATATAATCGACATAGTACAAAACTGCCCTAAGAAAACTTGTAGCCATGGTCTCTCATGTCATAGACCACATCTGCCACCATCTATGGCACCCTGCACCCACTCTGGTGGCATAGTAGAAGTCCACCAACCACCCCAGCTAGTACCCGTGTGAGTGTAGATGCCCCAGGCATCTGGCGTAGTGCCTCGATGTTAACTCTGCCCTTCTCTAGGGTGAAGCTCGAGTCACTGCACAACCGTCCCATAGCACGGCCCTGATTGGTCGTAGGAGTAATCAGTCATCCTTGTATGGGGATTCTCATAATCCTCCATACGTCCTCTAGTGTGGGAGTCATCTCCCCTGTCGATAAACAAAAACATGAAGAGCCCGAATACCACCTCTTTGCTAGGGTCGTCAGTAGCCCCATGTCTGTCGAAACTTGTGGCATCTCTGCCACATGCAGTAAGCTAGCCTGTGCCAGCTGATCTCGCTCTGCCTATGTCAGAGTGGCCAAGTCGTCTCTCAATCCACCGTACTTCCATTCCCTACTTTTTAGTAATCCTCTCTACAAACATAAACAACAAAACAATAAACAATCATTAATCAATAATTCAAGTAAGCAATAATGCAAGTTACAAATTCAATTTTGTGCAATTGATGATATCGCCCACTATTGGATGATATCGTCCCAAATTTGAGCATAATCGTCTCCGATTTTGTAGTTCGAAATCGTCCATAATTTGATGAAATCGTCCCCCTTTCGACGATTTTGCCCTCGAGCGAAATTACCGAAATTGAGACGATTTCATCGAAATCGGGACGATTTCATCCTGACGACATCGACGGCCCAAAAACGGTCGCGATGCTCAAAAATCATCTAAAAACTACCTACAAAGCATGTAAAATTAAATTGAAGCATCCTAGTTAAGTCTAGACTCTTACTCGTAGACCGTGTCGAACCTCTGTCGATCTGTGCATCGTCTCCACCATTTTTGCTTTAGAGCTCTAAAACCAATAAAATGAACAGTAAAAATGAATTAGGGTTTTACCCTATTTTTCTTAATTTTATTCAAAAATAATTTTTTGCTTTTTCGCGTTTTTACCTCAAACGTTCGATTTGGGTAAAAACACGGAGGGGGCACCATAGTAAGCTGTCGTACGATTCGACCAAGAATCATCGCCTAAAAATGGGAATAATTTTTGCTTTCTCATAGATCGAGAAGAACTCATCTTTAACGCATTTTCTTCAAAAAATTCGCTAAAGAGGGGGCAAAATGTAGCACCCTAAAATTGGCGTAGTAAAATTGAAATAATTACATTCACCTTAGTAAATAATTTAAATTCAAAATTTAACCTCCCAAACCACCTGTTAACCGTCGAGAAATCTGTTTCCCCCTTTTTCGTGCCATTTTTAGAGGTTTTTTTGACCGTTTGACGATATCGTCGCCGATCAAACGATATCGCCCCAGATTTGACGATTTCGTCTGGACTAGGACGTCCAGACGATCTTGTCGCAAAACTGATTTTGCAAAGTTGGAATCTATTCCAACGGGTCTCCAATCTGGGTAGAAGCGTGTCTGTGCCGTTGGGACCCTCCCCTCATTGGAGATCTCCCAAATTGGGATGATCTCTAACCTTCTAACTACTCCCCTAAGCCTATTTAGTCTCTAGGATTTTCCCTTCCCAACCCCTAGCTGAAAATTATCTGCAATTCAATTCCATTCACGTTAAAACATCCCTATTTTCCATTTGCACTAGTTCCATATCATTTTTGTTGTAGGTACATCACTGTTTTTCAGCCGGAGCTAGCACCTATCATTGCCGACGATCCTGTTCAGATCGGAGGTGAACCTATCGAATTCGAGGCGATTTCGTATTGATGCGAGACGATCTCGACTACAGTCCGTATTAAGGCAATCAATGTCTGAAATTTGAATTTCTCAACCTTTTCTCTGTCATTTTATTCTACAAATTAGATAATCTATTTAGTGTTTTATATTATTTTGCATCTGGAGTTCACCCATTTAGATTAAGTGCATAATTAAATCCTAATTATCATCTAATTAGCACGATTCATCTCTGTCTCTGTGTTTAAGTTTTAGTTTGATAACATTGTTGCCATTTTATATCATTTCCCTCTGTTAGCACTGTAGTACCTTTTGTATTTTGCATCTGTTTTCGATTTTGCAGGTCTCTGACGAATTCGTCTAACGAATTCGTCAGATCTCAGACGATCTTGTCTGATTGCAGACGATTCTGTCGAATTTCAGACTATCCAGACTGCTTCAACATCAGAATCTTCTTCAAAAATCCAGATCAGGTATTCCTCATTTACATTCTGTAAATTTTCTATTTTATGTCTGTAAATTTGTTTTATGTATTCATTGAACTTGCATTTTCATATAGAGTAATCTAGATTCATTCGACCAAACCTAGGATATGAATGCTTAAGGTTAAAAACTAACACATTTAAACACATTCCAAAACCTATGCGTGGAAACTGCCCTTAAATTTTTCCTGGTGAACCCACCATCCGTCAAAAAATCATCAAAATGCACCTCCCTTGAGAGGCGGGACCTTCGCAAAGTCCTCTCAGTCCGAGATACCGCGACATCCTTTTCCCATCCTCCTTCTGGGTGCGGATCCTATAGCCTGAAGGTAAGGATGGGAAAAATTTGGAGTGATACACTTATCAGCTCTAGCACTAACCTCAAATGTTGGTCATGTTCCTCTTTGTTGAGAGAAATATCAAAATATCATTTAGAAATATCAAAATATAATGACCTAGATCTTTCCTAAACATATTGTTCATCAAATTCATAAAAGTTGATTGTGCATTTGTCAACCCAAATGTAAACACTGTGAAATCATAGTGTCCATATTTAGTATTAAATATTACTTTGTGAGTATCCTCCTCTCAAATATTCAACTATATCTTGATCTCAAATCAATCTACAAAAGTATAGTTGCATTCTTTAGCTGATCAAAAATATCGTCAATCCTTGGCAAAGTATACCTATCTTGATGGCCACCTTATTCAACATTCTATAATTGATGCACAATCTTAAGGAACCATCCTTATTTTTAATAAATAGTACTGGAGCACCCCAAGTCAACATGCTAGTTTTAATTATACCCTTCTCCAATAAATCTTGAAATTGCACCTTTAACTCTTGCAATTCAATAGAAGTCATTTTACAAGGTGTCCTTGCAATGGGTTTGGCTCCAAGTATTATTTCAATTATGAAGTCAAATTCACATGAAGGTGGTAGGCCTAGGAGATATTTTGGAAATACATTCCTAAATTCATGCAAAATTGGATGTTTCTTAAATATTTCCTCATCTCCTTTTTCACCTATATTGCCATTTATTTTTATTACATACAACATACCACCTATTTTAATAGCTTTATTTAGTTGCATAGTTAAAATAAAATGAGTTCAAAGGACCCTTGCCTACTTTGAACCCTAAATCTCTTCTTATCCCTATTGGTAAGTCCAACCACCTTTCTTGGAAATTGATTAGGGCTCCATTAACCTTTAATAAATCCATCCCAAGGATAATATTAAAAGCATGTAGTGGTGTTATATATAAGCGCCATATAACGGATCCATTGATTAAGGTAATCTCAATTGTAAGTAAACATTGTTCCATTGAGTAGGCCTATCCAAACCCATACTCGACTTTCCACCCTTGTGCCAAAACTCTAGGTATTTCTTGCATATCCTAGATAATACTAGTGGAAATAAAACTATTTGTAGCTCCACTATCTATAAAAATTTTAACATTATTATTAAATAGCTTACCATTCAATAATGTAGGAGTTGCTTGTTCATCCAATTTTTAACTCCCTATGGTTGCATAGATATGATGTGGTTGCTCCTCTACTTTGTTACTCAACTTTGGTCATTGGCGACACTTATTGGAATAATGAGGACCCCCACAAATGAAGCAACCTATCCTAGGTTCTTGAGATATTTCTTAAATTTTATTCCTTGTTCCCTCTTTATAGGGTTATGTGTACGATATCAACCCCAAAATATATTTATAAAAATTTGGTGAATCAATTTCAAAATTTAGGCAAATAGTGCCAAAACACATGTAGAAGGTTCACTATTATTAGAGATAATGTTGGAAATTTAAACTTAAAATGGTCAAATTATTATAAAATTGGGATGAATCGACCCAAAAAAAATTGCACCCAAAACATTTTGGCTAATGGGCCTTGGTCAAGGGTCCCAAATATTAGCCAATTCCAAATTTTGAAAATCCTAATTTTAGCCAATTTGGTGATAAATATCCACTATGCATAACCCTACGTATTTAAGCACTAAATAATTCTACTTCTAAGGTTGAGGGTTGGAATTGTCCTTCTAGAATTTCTTCATATAATTTCCTTGTTTCTCATTATTCTTATTCTCAAAATTAGAATTATTTTACTTTTATTAATTTGCTCCTTATCCCATTTCATAAAATTTGCACTCTTCCTCTTATTAAGTTTTTGTCTATATAACTCTCAACCCTACATAGTTAAAGGTATTTTTGATTTAAATATTGACCTCTTCCTATCTAGCTAAATCATAATATTTTTCTAGGGTCTTAGGTTTGAGCAAATTAATTGCTAACCTAATCTTAGGATCCACCCCCCAGTATGAACTTATGCACTGTAATTTGCTCATTTATCTCATACTCAGGAATATACTTTAAAATTTTAACCAATATTTTGTGGTATACCTCCACAAAAAAGTACCCTGTGGGAGAATAGAAAAATCCTCAAAATTCTCTACATAAAATTGTTTTGATAGGAATCTCTTCTTAAAATCCCAAAAAAACTATCCCATTTAAGGTCCACAAAGTTGATTCCTTTGCCTACCCTAAAATTTTTCCACCATTCTAAAGTTGCATCCTTAAGATGAAGGGTAGGCCAAATAGTTTGGGTTTTGAATGAATAATTCTTCATCGAAAATAATATTTTCAACTAATTTAACCATGGATCAGCTACATCACCCCTTTTTCTTCCATTAAATTTAGCTACCTTAACATTATTAAGGCCTTTGGAAAGCTTAGCCTCAATTTGAGCTTTGTCTTCATGGGTTTCTCTAACAGGATTCTCTTCCTATTTACCCTATGAATCCCTATTACCTATTTCCTTATTAATTAGGGTTTATAACAATTTTTGTTGTTGTTCCATCTATTCTTGAAGCAATTTAACTATAGAAGAAAGTTCTTCCACCCTCTCACAAAATCTCATTGTTCTTATAATTTCATTTCTAGAGTCCTTTGCCCTTCCATACTTCTTACTGGAGTCCATTGTTCTCCTATTTTTCTTTTTGGAGTTATTGCCCTTCTAGAATTATTTTGGGAGCACACTATAGCTTCATCTTGTATAGTTATCCCTGACTTCTTGGATGATACTTCTCTCAAAATAGGCACCATATCCTATCCATAAGAGGAGTTGGGTAAGTTACAATTTCTCCCAATTCTAATTGTAATTAGTTAGTTTCATTTTTCCATGAACTAACTTAGACCATTATCACTCTCTTGATAATGATCATGGTCACATTTGCCTCACCACAATGTCCCATATCCAATAAGAAACAATTATCTCTAGGAATTTTACTCCTTGGTCTAACTTGTTCAAATGATCATGTTAAGGTCCCTAAAGGAGTAAGTCTCCACAAAGTAACACATTAATTCAAGGCTCATCCTGGGTTCTCTCCATGGAATTTTCTAGTCCTATGACCTAGAGCTCTGATACCAATGTAACAACCCACCAAACCAAGCCAATAGAGAGATATTTTTTCTTTCAAGTAAAGTTCACAAAGAAGACCTAATAATTTTTAGTGTTGTAAGGCATAAACACATTTTGAGTTTATTGTCACTGTAAATGATTCTCAATTCAATAAGAGTGGCCAATATCCCATATTTTTGGGGTTCATCCCTCTAAATCACATCATTTATAAAGGATGCCAATAGTGGTCCCCCCATATTTTCTATACCCTCTATGGTATATGATAACTTGACCATGATGTAGGTATTATCTTTTAAGGTCTATAACATCTAAAGGGGGATGTCATTTCCCTAACACTAAATAAGTCTATCTATATAGTATTATTCTAACATAATGTATTAGTGCTTAATTACCACACCTCCATGGGCTAACTAAGGCTATTATCACTCACCTGATTATAACATGGTCACCCAATCCTTGTCATTCAAGATACCACCACTATACTATCTTATGAAAACCTCATTACTTTACAATACCTAAGCCTATTTGTTCAAGTTGTACCATTTCAAAAATATCTAGTTATTTCATCACTAAAAATTCTCTGAGATTTATGAATACCTAATTAACACACCATCACAACTCCTTCCAAGGTTTACATATTCTTGGTTATTGCATCACCACAACTCCTTCTAGGTTTGGGTTACTTTATTGACTCTAGGGCCCTAATATGGCTCTAGATCCATGCCCAATAACCTCTCTAACCCCAACATTAATTAATAAAATCAAAATAATAACATATCTCCCACTAAAGGAATTAAAGGACTATTATAGAAATAACATACTTAAATATAACATAATGCTAGAACTATGATAAAATACTTCCATCCATAATACTAACATTTAGCAATTCCTTTATTTTATAATGAAAGAAAGAACATCTAGAACATTATAATCCACCATCCATGAATTGAAATCTAAATCATTATTTCCCATTTTCTCATAACTTAAACATATAAATATATCATAAAAGAAATCAATAACTTTAATCCTTCCATTCATTGTTCTAGTTCAAGAATAACAAGAGTATTACATAACATATTTCTTCTAGTCTTTGACATAAGGAATACATTGCTAACTTTCCATCCTCAATACATTAGTTCAATTCCATCAAGTGGTCTCTATTATCCTCTTCTATCCATGGTTCACTTCATGAATATCCTCTTCTCACGAACTTTGAGAAGAAACTTAGGGATCAGGATAGCTCATATAATGCAAATACAACTTAACATGCATTATGCAAGATATATTTTATACAGACAAGAGAGAATCCTATGCTTCTTTCCATATTGAATTCCTTTATCTACTCAAGTCTTAGAAATCTATTGTTATAAATTATGTTCTTTGTTTCTTTCAAAAAAAAAATATATAACTCTTCAAACCAAAAATAATACTCCATTAAAAAAAGAACCAAATAATTTTTTTTAAACTATAACTTGCAAATAAAAAATCATCCCAAACCATTCTATACTAATATTTGTTCACTTCTATTTAATATTTTATTAATTTCATATTTTCCTCTAATAAAACATAAGGTCTTCCAAAAATATACCTTAGTCTACTTTTTTTATTCCAATAAATATAATCATCTTCATGATTTAAAATTCCCAAGCACAACCATAACATAAAATAACTAACTAAACCTTTAACTCCAAAATGCAAACTCATGGATAGGAGAAAAAAATAAATAAATCAAAATATTAAGCACCAAAGTTAGATTTGAAACTAAGCACTAACTAAAAAAAAGGTGCTTAACTTACTAATGGGTGAATCATAGATCACAAACCTAATAAAACAACAATGCATCTTGATAATGAAGCACAAGAAAAATATAATGATTCCATAATAGATCTACTCAGGAATAATAAAGCTAATGAACATAACAGAACAATAAATTAAGGTTAGAATTAATAAAGATACGATACTCCATAATGAAGCAGGACACCTCACAAAATGTATAGCAAGCACATGGACTATGCAACTTGGATTAATGAGATTCCAAAAGCTTATCTCTCCTTGAGAAACATCAAAGATCTATTGTAGCATTACCACTACCTTCTATGATAAGGATCTAAGGCCAATATTCAAAGCAACAATATCCAACAACATGCTTAACACCAAGCACAACCCTAGAGACATTACATAAAGCTTAAAAAAACCCTCAACAAAGAAGGAAATAAGTAAGGCATAGCCAAAATAAGCCTCGAACAAAAGAAGAACCCAAGCATTGAAAGTTGTAAAAATAGGAAGTCGAACAAACCAAAATAAAGCTTAAAATATCATTCAAGAGTTCTACATCAATATAGCGATCTCAAGCTCACCTTTGATGTCTAGACCTTTTTCTTCTAACCCACTTCCTTTTTCCCAAAGATTTTCCTCCTACAATCTCTTATTTCCTCCACTAGCCTCTAAATTTCCATTTCCTCAATGTTATAATGCCTACCAGATTTACATTCAAGGTCTCTCTTCTTGCAACAAATTGATGAGCACAAAGGTAGTGTATATTCTCTACGCTACAAGAACTAACTCATGTTTCCACCCAACACAACGTTCAAATATTAGCCACCTTAATTATTATGAATTAGGGTCAATTAATCTTGATTTTAATTCTATTCAAAACTTATCTAATTATAAGATAAAATATAAGCAACTAATATAACAACTCATTTAAATATTATTATTATCTATTAATTTTAATTACTAAAAATAGAGTAAATTGATTAATTACTTACTAATTAATACCAGATGTTAATTTTATTTATTAAAATTGATATTAATTTTCTAAGTATTAATATTACTAACTTTATTAATGCAAGATAACCACTTGTAGAAGGGAATGAATTACTTGACATAGCAAGTGAATTTCTTAGACAAGACACAAAGGTAAAAATCCGTGCAAATTTTGAGGAAATCTTCCTAGAAAATGATACTTTTGGTATTTAATGATGCAATAAGCATTTTTAGATCAATATGAGGTTATTAGAGGTATGTAGCATTTTAAGGTGTAATATTTTGCTAAAGTTACCCCCAAATATTTACTCTTACTAGGAGTAATTGTTTTTTACCCTAGGCAACTCAAGGATAAATGTTTGCTATTAGTAGAGTCCTAGAGCGCTCATTATCATCATCGTTTGGGAATGAGAATTCAGAGCTATAGTTTATGAAACTCATATTGTGTTTTTTTTCTCATGAGGTTGTAAGAAATTTGTAATTCCTTCTTCATTCTGCTAGAGGTACCATCCTATTGGTTTGTCAAGTGTACGATAATTATTTACTATCCTTCTATCCCATATTATCATTCACTTATCAATTTCATAATAAAATGAGTGGGTGAATATTGATGTTATATGGATTATTATTGGTTTATTGATCATGTGCTATCCTTGTTATTGTGTAACGATCATATTTTCTTTCATCTCTCACACCATAAACTTCACGTATTTACTTTTGTGTGTGCATTTAATCTTAGATAAAAAAACACAAACGAGGAAAGAAGGGAGCCTTCCTTAATTTTAAGGTCAAGAGAAGCCTATGGAAAACCCATATGACTTTTCTAAAAGTTAAATTAATGGGCACAATAATAACAATTAAATTGAATCCAATTTTTTGAATCAATAATTAAAATTAAAGTCAATCCAATCCCATAACATCGTGATGGGGATGCAATGATGATTTTATCTAATAAATAGATTCACATGTATTTCATCTATGGTAGGTCATTAAGCTAGCATACTTCATCAATGACTCTTTCATCCTCATTCTCATGATTTCTTGTCATACTTTACATGTTTACTTGATATTTATTTTACACATTTTCCTATCATATATTGTGCATGACTACCTCTCATAAATGCATAGTTTGCTTATGCATTTAGAAATATGGGACTCCAAAATTATTTGATGATGATACCAAATTAGGTTAGCTCATCTCCATTGCACTTACGCTAGGGAATTGATGCTAGTGTATCCCTAACTTTAGGATTTTGCTTCGTTGTGATGCAACAATTACCTTTCCTTCCTATGTTAGGAATTTTTTATGGTAAACTATATTTTTTTTGTATGAAATTCTTGTAATGCATATCAATCAACTACCTTATGTATATTGTAGGATGTAATATGAGAATTATTCCTTGCCATTTTTTTTTGGTACATTAAAAGTGTGTTTTTATCAAGGATCCCAAAACCTAATTACAATGAATCAGATTGTAATATAATACATCAGATTAAATAAAGGTAAGAACAACCAAAAGGAACAAAAAAGGAATACGCTAGAGGACCAAAAAAGGAAGGCATCATCCTTTGCGCTAGGGGAAGGCACTTTCCTTAGAACCAGAGGAATATGGCTTCCTCTACACTAAAGGAAAATTATGAAGGAAGGGAAGGCCCACCAGAAACCAAATTTGAATCAAAAGGCACCAAACAAGAATTTGAAGCAAACAAAGGGTGGGAGAAAGTGCCAGACTACCCCAACCACTAAAAATCAATTTGAACCTTTCCCACAGGCGGGAAAAGAAACAAAGCCAAAAATTTAAAATTTGAAACATCCCAAGGGCAGGAAAACCAGAAACCACCCTTGGAAAAAAAAGAACTGAAGGAAAACAAGCATCCCACGTAGGGGAGCCCGAACAGAAGCAAATATGGAACAAAATCTTAAAAGGTGGAACTGTAGTGGTTCAGTAGCAAAGGAACATCCCAAGCCATAGGGTCCTTATGCATAAAAGGAAGCCTTCGACAACACCTACCCAGTAGAGGAACAATAGCAACAAAATAGCACTTCTGAAGGAAAGGACAGGAAAGTGCCATAGGAATTCAAGATAAAGGAGTCACGAAGATGCATGTCTATAGATGTTAGAGCACAAATCAAAATACAACAGCCATGCATCCTAGACAACCTTCAATAGCTTCAAGGTCATAGAAGAGGAAGTCCCACAAGGAATCAGTGACAAGAAAAATAGAGGCCCCCAAAAGCCATGAAAGGAACTGAAATCCTGTAGGAACCACCACCTCAAACCCAAAGAGCAGATTCATAGTAGAAAGCACATGGGAAACCCATCAAAACCCAAAAGTATGTTGTGCAAAACTGCTCATGAAGCCAAAATTCCTTAGACCCGCCAAAAAGTAGCTTCAAGGAAACAAGGAGGAAAACCTACAAGGATTCAACAGCAAAAAGACCAGAGGCTACAAAGCCATGAAAGGAACTGAAATCCTACAAGACCCACCACCTCAAAACCAAAGAGTAGAGTCACAGTATAAAGCACATGGTCCCACTCCCAGACCAAAAGGATGTTGTGCAAAACTACTCAAGAAGCCAAAATTCCTTAGACCCAGCCACTCGCAACTGAATATCCTCAATGAGCAGATGTTAAGAATACTTCCTAAAACAAATTAAGAAAAAACCCCAAGAAAAGTCCCAGGGAAAAACCTGAACATAACCCAGAACCCAGGCACCAAAGGAAAAAGGTGGAATAGTGGAACAAAAAATGGGACAAAAATTTTCCCACCTTAGAGCAAGGAAAGGAGCAAAACAATGGATCAAGGATCTCACCTCCAAAGGATATCGTCTGCAACACCTTCCTTCCATTAAGGATGGGAAAAGGTGACAAGGAAATTGGGAAATGAATAGGGTCTTGGGACAGGGATGAGGAAAGGATGCAGGTAAGAGGAATAGGACTTCCATGGGAAGTTGCCCTGCAGAGCTCCCTCCCAAGAAGTTTTTTGTCTTACATGACCCCTTGCCAAAATTATTTTTAAAAATGTGATAATGAAAAAATTTATGAGAAATAAATGCCATATTCTTTCTTATAAAAGGCTTGAGATATTTTTTGCTTATATACATTATTGTCATCCATAACATATACATAATTTCCTTCTTACTATGGATGTTGCTCCTGCATAGTTTTTAATATCATGATTGCATGTATACATGATTGCTTGTATATTTAGAATCAAGGGACTCTATAATGATGCAATAATAATAACTAATTAGGCTAGCTCATTTTTATTGCACTTACATTAGGTGACTGATGCTAGCATGTCTCCACTATTAGTATTTTAACTTGGTTTTGTGTATTATTTTTATTTCTTTTCTAATATGTAACAAGTGCCTTTTCTATCTTATCTAAAAAATTGTGTGCTAGTATACTTTGTTTATTTGCATAGTTTACTTGTAATGCATATCTCTTCCTAACTTACACCTTTTGGAAAAGAGGAGACAATGATGGTTATTCCTTCCTCAATGGATTTCACACATCAATGATGATTTCTCAAAATCATTGACAAGAAATAACCTTCTCATCATCTTCCTTTCCATAAAAAGACATAAGTTATTTGTTATTTCTACCTATCATATACATAATTTCATAAATATAGCTATTATTGTCATAGTTGGATTCTTGCATTGACTACTTGTTGCACAATTGAACCCTAAGTCACTTGCTTGTGTTCATATGACTACTTTTTTCTTAAATATAAAGTCAAAAGATTCGTTGTGACCCATGATCCTAATCACGATAGATCACAGTATATATTGTATTTTAGCTAGGTAACTAAGGTAGAAAATATCTTCACAACTTGCTAGCATTCTATGATGACTTTCATAATATATAGAAAAATTACATATGGCATATAAAAGGGTAGTTTGAGCTAGAAGTTTCTCCCTAAAAATCCCATTTAATATCATTTGATTGAATGACTTCACTATCACACATATTTGCCAAAAAAAATATTAATGAAAAATATGACTAGGGGTGTTAGGCGTAATGTCATAAAAGAAACCAACAACAAGGGCATAAAGTATCCTAGATAACATTATATAAGGATAGACTATCCAAGATAACATTTCATCATATGGACATAAACTATCAAAAAACATTTATCTTATGGATATAGATTATTCAAAGGCATATTTCATAGATGCATAGATTATTCAAAGCATTAAAAGCATAGACCACCTAAAAAGAAATTGTAGCGACCCCAAGAACGCGTGCACCAGTCCCTTTTCTAAAAACCCTACTTGCAATGCTTATTTAAAATACCAAATATGAAATGGAAAGACAAGAGGAAAAATCATATAACATGAAATAACAAAATACAAATATCTTTATTGATATTAAAGCTCGATTACATGTCGGTCCCTCTTAGGGATACCAATTTTGATACTATAAATTACACGTTGGCAAGGAGTGCCCCTTTCATGAAGAGGTGGTGCACTTATAAAATCTTCTCGGTTCTACACACAGAAATGTATGAGGGATTACAGATGCCTCCTCCAGGTTTGTTTCCTAGAGGGATCCCTTTTGCTCTCGTATATTGTAATCTTAGTCCAATGTACCTGTGGTCCTACAAGCATTGAAACAACAACACACTTTTAGATGTCTGATATTGCCTCCCCATATGTAACAGATATATGATAAAAAAATGCCATGAAATCATGTAAATCTATGCTAATGATATAAGAAAACAGGATAAAAGATGCTATTTCTATCTAAGCTAAGCCTACGGGCCACTGTCCAAGACAGTGGTCGCTAAAGTAAACCTTACCCTCTTTGCCCCAAAGCTATGGGTCAAATACTATGATCTTATGTTGAAGAAAGTAGGTATTATGCTCTTCGATTTGTCAAAGCTCCGTCGCACACGTGATCTCAAAGAGAACTCTCTAGGTCTCAAAAGCTCTCCTCAAAAAGGATATCTCTCTCCCCAATGTGATAAAAGATTAAATATTTCTTGGTGCTCTTAGACTTGTAACTTTTATAGTGTGAAACCCTAGGTCTATGTCCAAGCCCTAGAAATTAATTTCTCATGCATAGTGCAAGTTAGCATGAGAAGCTTTTGTCCATTGTCTATATTTGAAGGCCAGTTAACTAAAATATAACTGCCCACTTGAGTCTTCTACGCAAATTGGTTGTTAGCATGAGAAGCTTTTGTTATTTTTTTATGCTTGGAGGCTAGTTAACTTAGGTCTAGATGCAAACTCAAGTCTCCTATGTGAACTGGTCATGAAAAGGAATGCAAAGTCACTCTCGCTAACCTTTATTGCATGCAGAATGCCACTTCTGCCCAATATTGGGCTTGTTTATCAGCAAATTGCTTCTTAAGGCTTAACCACTATTGTCTATAGTGGCTAATATCTAGCCACTTTCATTTACAGAAGCTAAGGTCTGGCCGCTCTAGTCTTGAGCAGCTAGAATTTGGTCACTCTTGGCTTGAGCGACCAAGCTTGAATGGCTTGAAAAGGCCCCAAATGAGTGGTGAGAACCACTATTGATGCTTGGAAATTCTAAGATTATATATTATGATATTATGAGTGTGTCTATGTAAGTAGCTCCCCTAAGCATGACATGATTTATGTGTCTACAGATGCCCCTTTTTGTGATGCACTGTGTGGAAAACACAATGCTAAGAAAAAACGTAGAATGATCTGTTTGTAGTGTGTATGGTGATCAATTGTCTGATCAATGCCAGATGGCCCAATCATGCAATATGGCATGCATCCATTGAATCATTACCTCAATGTTTGAAGGACTTAGTTCAGTGGCTTTTGTATGTTAAATTGCACTCATTCCTCAAACTCAATCGGGTAGCTTCTGCTGCTACAACAATTTTGACCGATAGGAGAGCTATAATTGAAGATGTCATGTCTGCTTACGTTCCCAACGAACAAGATAAATTTGTGATTATTGTATGCAATGATTTGTAGGACAAACATGATTTTTCTATGATCAAGTGATCTTTTGTTGATTTTGATTATGATTAAGTTGAAGTTTTGAACTACCTCTTCACACAATGAATTGGTGAAGAAATGACAATGATTGAAGCAACAAGTCGCTTGACCAATATGACTAATCTGGTTTCTTTCTAGCATTTGCTACTTTTAATGGGCAATTCCACATCCAAGTGTGATTTAAATTGCTTATGATAATCATCCATCCCTATCCCAAGGAGCGATTCGGCTATCAATAGCCTTCTTAGAGAGTTAGGATGAGTGATTCTATTTATGTTTAGATTGTATCATTTTGACTTAATATTTTTGATATCATAGGGGAATTAGAATGATCCTTTCATACCTATGGAGAAGTTCGACCATCTTTGTCTTCTTTGGGATTGAAGGGTGGTACATCATAATTCTAAAATGAGTTGCTTTTGCCCCAAGTGGCCTTATGGTTGCCTACTCATCTCACAAAAATACATGGAGTGCAAGTCACTACAATTGCCAAGTGGATAGAGTAGGTAACTAGATATGAGGCCTGCTTGAGATTATGATTTTATGTAATTTTTTTTTATTAATTTGGTCATTCTGATGATCCTACACCATCAAAGTGTGATTATTTGTTGTTTTTGTTATTCCCTCATGGAATGAACTACTTTATTTTGATCTGTGGGCCTGGCCATTGTTAGGTCTAGTGGCCTTTGAGTTCCTGCCTATGGCCACTGTCGCCTTGAGTGACCAAGAAGCTTAGGTCACTGACGTCAGCATTGGCCAAGGCATAATTAAGGAAATATAAAATTTGTAATCCTAGGGTTTGACCTATCATTTTTACTGTTGAAGATTCTATTTTTAGAGCTCTAGTGCAGTACTGATGGTTGTGACTTTTAAACTTTCTAGTGCTGAGGACATGGTTGCATAGGGCGAGACATCAGCTACTGGAGGAGTTAGAGCTTCTCGAGTATTTCTCTTCAAAACCCTAGCTCTCTTTTCTTTGCCTAAGGAAAATTGAACTTCACTAAGAAATGAGCAAAAGGAACATCACTAAATCTGCTGGCAACGAACAAAATCTGTAATTAGGCTTAGGTTCCCTTTTGCTATGGTGGGTTAGTCCCTAATTTTGCTATTTGTCAATGGCTTCAACCTAGGGTTTTTTGAATTTTTTTCCATTATTCACTTGCTGCAATTATTTTAGGCATTTTCAAACTTAGCTTAGTTTTGATTCTTGGGTAGGGGATTTGCTTTCCAATTTGTTTGCTTTCACTTCCTCTATTATTTTGCTTAAGTCATTTTATTAAAATTGTAATAATTTTTTGATTTTTTGGCCAAGGGTTCATGGGTTTGTCATGTCGCTCCTTGGCCACTGTCGCTCAGGGCGACCAACTTTGAGCCGTTGTCGCTCATAGTGGCCAATATTGAATTCCAATGGTTAAAATTTTTACCATTGGGTCTTGGCCGCTTATGCCTCTAGCGGCCAGGTTTCGACCATTGTAGGCGACAGTGGCTAAAGCTTAAGCCTTGCTTTTGCATTTTGTGTATTGATTTTTATGATTTTTTTTTTGAATTTTTGAAATTTTGCTTTGCTTAGGTGCAATTTATTCTTCTCTTGCTTAGATTTAAATTAACTCATACTCTTTTACACCATTTTTATGTTTATTGTGAATTATGACTTAGATGCACTGTAGTTATATTTTGTCTTTCTTCTGCTTTGTTAAGATCCTCACTGCTCAGGCTTGGGACCCGAAGCTCCTGTTTGACTTGCTTCCTATATTTGATGACACTTACTAGGAGTGGTTTAAGGCCCGTGGGCTATAGTATGTTATTAGGTTGCCCCAAATTATGGCCGACCAAGCTTATCTTATGGCCTTAGTCCATCGTTGGGAACCACGGACCAACACCTTCCACCTTCCACCCATTGAGATGACTATCACGTTGGAGGATGTTTATAGGATTTTTTGGATCCCATTCGATGGGGTGCCCATTGTTTTTTTGACCACTAATGATTAGGTTGTCGTATATGCTCAAGTTTTTAGAGCATGCTATGCATAGGCCTTCTGGGAGACTGGGTCTGGGGGAGTATCTATCAAGATTTGGTAGATGCTCATGTTTTCATAGCGATACATATTGTGTTGCTGATGGTGATAAACAACATTCTTATCTCAGACTACTTAGGTTTGAGGTTCCCTTGGAACCTCTTAATGATGGTATAGGATCTACTGGATAGCAAGGAGTCTATCATCTATGCATGGGGTAGATCGCTATTAGCTTAGTGCTATGATGAGTTGTACCACATCCATCGACGGGGATGCATCAACATTGCTTACAGTTTGCTCCTATAGGTTTGGGGATGGGAGCACATTAAGGTAGATCACCCTAAGGGGCTCACAGCTAAGATTACATCTATTAAGGCTCAAAAATAGTGCTATGTTTCCAGATGGGCTCGAGAGCATGAGGAGCATAAGAGCTACACTTTTTTAGGGGAGCTATCCCACTACATTGATGCTTTTACTAGACTATTGGCTAGAGATGTCGTGTGGCAACATTATTATGAGTGTCCAGTTTGGGATGATCCAGCTAGTTTTACTTCCAGGACACAGTGCGAGCGATGGCTCATTGGTCGTAATATTTCCATTTAGGAGTATTTATTCTACTCTCGGGTTCTTCGTCAGTATATATTGTAGCATAATGTGCCCTTGGTACCATTCTTGTATAGGCACATCACAATAGAGAGGGATCTACCTCCATGATAGGTCATAGAGCTTGTAGATGAGGAGGATGCCCCAACCATAGACCCTATAGTGGTTGGGGGAGTTAAATAGGCCTACTATTAGTGGTGGAGTGATTGGATGTGGCATGGCATCAGTAGTCTAGGGTGTGAGGATGATGGTGAGGGTGATGGCATAGATCCAGTAGGACACAAGGTTCAAGCCATGACTGAGGTATGGGGCTAGCCTGTAGAACAGGTGGTAGTGAAGGATCCTAACATTCCTGAGGAGGAGGAGTTAGATCCCAAGGAGAGAGACTCTCCTCTGAGAGCATAGTTGCATGAGGTCGAGGCTGAGCTCCAGGCTACTAAGATCTAGGTACAATGATGAGATGCTACGATTGAGCAACTCACAGTACAAATACAGGATCTACAGGCTACTATTGGGGGTGGCAATGTCAAGATGCAATTTGTTGTTCCTCCCTCTACACCATAGGAGGTTCCAATAATAGACTCAGGGGTAGATATGGGATGGCTTTGGTCCTTGTTGGATGAGCATGAGGAGCATATTTGAGGGCTTGTGGATTATGTTACCCTCCTTCAGATGCAACTTAGGAGGCATGAGATTGTCCCTAAGGATCTAGAAGGTGTGGGTGGTTTGCAGGTCAGCGGGTGCTCTACCTTGGGGTAGTCTTCTACCTGTCCTAGCCAGTAGACCTAGAATCAGATAGAGATACCTACATGCTCACATCACTCAACTTGTGACACCACCAAAAGGAGAGGTAGCCCTGGAGGAGGTGGTGTAGGGGGCTCAGTCTTGGTACTTGAATGATTCTCTACTTGGTCCTTGATTCATTTTTGAGGTTGACTGACCTACATGACTATAGCCCACGGGCATTTTTGTATATCCATTGGACTTGATACACATACTTTTATGATAGATTTGATTTTTATGACTCATTATGTGTATCTTTTATTGCTTATATTTTTGTTTTATGATATGATGCGATGTATTTTGCTGATGAATGATGAATTTATGATTGTATGCAAATGGATATTGCCTATATGTTTTATGATGTGGTTTATGGATGATTAATGGCTTGTTTTCATGGATGCAAATGTTACTGTTAAATGCATGTTCAATTGTGCTTTAATTATATGCATCTAACTTATGTGATGGAATGGTATAAATGAACCTGTATGCTCTAATCACTAAAAACATACAGAATGCATATGACATTGACAATATTAGTGGTGATACCACATAAAGTAAAGAAATAATCATAAATTTAAATAATCACTCCTATCATAAGAATTGATTAAGTATTCATATATGAGATGTAATGGTGTGTAATGCATTTTCTTAATAAGTTTCTATAAATTAAAAGATATAAAGTAGTCAGTGGCCATATATATACTATTTCTAATATATATGCGATATTTGTCCTACTATGTTGATACCCCCTAATTTATAGAATCTTATAAAGAAAAGTGATGGTGTGAATGATTTTATGATTTGTTGCTATGTAAAAATGTTTGTGGATTTTCAGAGATTCAAACACTCTTTTCCCCTATCAACAACTATCTACTTACCACTTAGAATTTTGAAAAGTAAGGCTTTTACCATGGACCTGGTTTTTCATGATATTTGTGTGTGCATGTGATTGTATAATTTGAAAGAGAACTCAAGAATTTCCTCCGATGTCATGCGGGATTCTTTCAGCCAATTGCTAAGATCAAGGATCCTCAAGTGTTCATCTCATCCTTATGTTGGACTTAGTTGCACTATACCACTAGGCAATATTTGGTTACCTAAGCTAGCTCATCCACATTCAAACATTTGTCTACAAAAATTCATGAAGCAATTGTAATAGACATATCATCATGCGTAAGGATTTCTCCTTCCAGTTTTGTACAATGTTGAGAATTCCAGGGATTTAAGCTTTATTCCCTTCTTTTTGGCTTTGGATTTTTGCTCATATGTAGTGATGAAAATCACTGTTTATTTTTATTGATTTTTTCTTTGAGTGGGGATTTTTGCAGTGATGATAATCACTCTTTATTTTGCTCATACGTAGTGATGAAAATCACTATTTATTTTTTATTGATTTTTTTTTTGGGATTTTGAGTTGTGTATCGGATTTTTGCTTTGAAATCTGGACTGTATGCTTGGCCTTTTGAATATGTACTTTGCTTTGGGATTTTTTCTTATTTTGATTTAAGCAAGGGATTTTGATAGGGTAAAGCTTGTCCTTTTTCCAATTCTCAGCACCTTTAAACCAGTTGCACAGGGGATAAGCAAGGAAGATCCTTTTTGCCTAAGGTAACCTAGACCACTTTGTAGCTTTCATATTTTCCTTGTACCAGCTAGGATTTTAGTGTTTCAATTAGTGATGGGATATTGAATATCCAAGGCTTTATCATAGCTAGGCCTTACCTTCTACTAATCAAAGTTGTTTTCCTCAAAATTTGATAAGATTACTAGGTGTGGTTGACTAACCAAAAAGCCTTATTTTATTATGTATAGCAACAAATAATGGTTGTGTTGAAAAATAAAATTACACACATGTGGATGGAGGTATTTTATGAATGACTTGTGCGACAAACTGTGGTATCACTTTTATGACTCTCATGACATATACAATTGTAATGTATGTGAAAATGCAATGCAATGATGTGGATGCAAAATGTGAAGTGCAATTGTTTTTGTATTTTTGATTTTATGTTGTTTTTGTATTTTTAATTAATTTGACCAAAGGGCTTATTATGACTTTGGGGATTTTGTTGTTGATTTTGACCAAGTGGTATGGATTGGCCTTGGAGCATTTTAGATTTATGTTTGACCAAGTGATATGAATTACCCTTGGAGCCTTTGAATTGATTGGATTTGACCAAGCGATTTGGATTACCCTTGGAGCCTTTGGTTGATTTTGACCAAGCAGTATGAATTACCCTTGGAGCCTTTTGATTGATGTTTGACCAAGCGGTATGAATTACCCTTGGATCCTTTGATTTGATGTTTTGACCAAGTGGTATGAATTACCCTTGGAGCATTTTGACTTGATTTTTGACCAAGCGGCATGAATTACCCTTGGAGCTTTTTTATTGTATTGGGATTTGACCAAGCGGTTTGAATTACCCTTGGAGCCTTTAATTTGAATTTTTGAATTTTATGTTTTTATGATTTGTTTTTAATTTTGACATATTTGAATGTTGTTTTTTTTGTTTTATGTGTAAAATACCTTTAAATGAATGATATTGAGAGGTTCAAGATCTTCAACACCATCTAATGATATAAGGTGATATGCTCCAAGCCCAACTCTCTATGAAATCATGTATGGACCTATCCAGTTTGCCATGAACTTACCTTGTAGATGTGATGATAAATTTGAATTCTGCTAGTTTTCTTTGAGCACTAGATCTCCAACCTTGAATTCCTTTAGGTGGACTTTACAATTGTAAGCTCACACAAGGTGATCTTGGTAAACATGGATATGCTCTAAAGCATTGACTCAAAGTTCATAAAGAAGCATCCATTGATCAAGGTGTCCTTGCCGTACAACTTCATCATCTATGAAGTCCTTTAATGTTATGCATAGAGTCAGGATTTCCAACTCTAGAGGCATGATGGCTTCAGTGCCATATACTAGTGAAAATTGTGTTGCCCCAGTGGGTGTTTGTATACTAGTCCTGTATGCCCATAGTGCAAGAGGCAATTGCATGTACCAATCTTCATGATTTTCTTGCACTATCTTCCTCAAAATGGAGACTATTTTTTTGTTTGAGGCTTCTACTTTCCCGTTGCTTACGGATAATAAGGCGTTGAAAAATTATGCTGAATATGGTATTTGTTCATTAAAGCATGCATATTTTTATTCTTGAAAGATGGCCCATTATCCGATATTACCTTATAAGGGACCTCAAAATAACTTATGATATTGTGGAGTATAAACTCCGTAATCCTTGGTCCAATTGTTGATGTTAATGGGATCACTTCTACCCACTTAGTGAAGTATTCTATGGATATTATGATGAATGTATGGGATCACTTCTACCCACTTAGTGAAGTATTCTATAGTGAGAGGCTTGTCATCCTAAAGAGTTGCCTCTGCTAATTGATCTGCTATGACTTGTCCCTTGATGGACTTTTGGCTTATGAACTCTAGATAAAATTCTATCAATAGCATGATCCACTTTACGATACGTATATTGTGATATGTCTTGCTCATCATGTACTACAAAGGATTTTGTTTTAATATGACGTAATTCATATGGCTCAACATGTAGTGTCATAACTTTCGAGTTGCAAAGACCATTGCTAAACATAATTTTTTGGCATACACATATCCTAGCTCATAGCTCACCAAGGTGCGACTAATGTAATATATGGCTTGCTCTTTATCTTGTGCATTTTTTTGGGCTAACATAGTACCCAATGCAAAATTAGTAGCCGATATATATAGTAAAAATGGTATGTCTGGCCTTGGTGGAGCCAATACTGGTGGTGTTGCTAGATAAGTTTTGATCTCTGCAAAGGCTTTATGGCATTCTTCATCCCAATGAAAGGGGACTTCCTTGCATAGAAACCTATTCATAGGTCTACATTTGTCTAATAATTGTGTGATGAATCTTTTGATGGATGTTATCTTGCCTTGTAGGCTCCTCAACTTCCTAATGTTGGTAGGGACGACCATTTCTAGTATAGCCTTTACCTTTGCAGGATCTACTTCGATGCCTCTCTTGGATATGATGAATCCCAAAAGATTACTAGAAGTTACACCAAATACGCACTTCTTAGGATTCAATCAAACATTATGTTCTATGAGGTGATCGAAGACTTGTATAATGACTTCAGCATGCTCTTTCCATAGCAAGGACTTGGCTAGTAAGTCATCCATGTAATTCTAAGATCTTATGCATATAGTCATGAAATATGTATGTCATGGCCTGTTGATATGTGGCACCAAAATTTTTGAGATCGAATAGCATCACTTCATAATAGAATATTCCCCATGGAGTAATGAAAGCATTTTTATGTTGATCTTTGGGATTAATCTAAATTTTGTTATATCCAAAAAAACCATCCATTAAGGAGAGAATTTCATGACCTACAGTTGCATCCAAAAGAGCATATATGTGTGGCAACGGGAATGAATCCTTTGGTGTTGCCCTATTCAAATCTTTGAAATCCATGCAAATACAAAATCTTTCGTCAGGTTTCCCTATGGGTACCATGTTTGACACCTACTTAGGGTAGTCAATAGGAACTATGAATATTGCATCCAATAGTTTTTGCAATTCATTATTTAACATCAAAGCAATGATTGGATGCATTTTCCTCAGTTTTTTCTGGACTGGCTTCTTCATGGGATCCAATGAAAGGTTGTGAACGACTAATTTTGGATCTATCCTTGGCATGTCTTTGTAAGTCCAAGAAAAAATATTTGGCCTCTCCTTGAGGAGAGGAATCAATATGGCTTGTTATTATGGAGATAGAATTTCTCTGAACTTGAATTTCCTTGGTTGGGTAGGATCATCATTGATGTCCACCTTGAAAGTTACTTCTATAGTCATATGCGACCCATCCTCTAGTTGATGAGGTGTGGGTATCAAATGAATTTCATCGATGGGATTAACAGGACCTACTGACTAGGTTCCAAACCAACATGGAAGACGTCATACACACAACCTGATGCAAAATGGAATGACTGTAACATCTCTTTGTTGGGGAAGAGGTCTTTTGGCTTTATGGGTGAACTAGCACAATCCCAATCGATAGCATCTATATCAAGATGCAATGATTTGGTAGGATCTATTGGATTATGAAGTGGAGTGGTCAAATCGATGGATATCATGATGATGGATGCGATGAAATATCCATGATCACATGGGTGTAATATTGTCTCAGGGGTTTCCATTCCATACTCTTGATGAGGTTTTGGAGGAATGGGAATTTCTAGATCTGGCCCATGAGTAGGGTGGATGATAGGATCATTGGGCTCTAACTACTCTCTTAATGTAGGCAGAGGGGGGTTGACCATCCGATGAATGGCAGCTAGGTCAATAGGTCTCCCCAAAAATTGAATATGAGGGTCTATGGCATGAAGTGCCACCTCTCTCTACTAGCTCGTTGACTTACCGCAAGTGGTGAGGTCCAAGATAAGCCATATCGATCTCATCCTCAAATTCATCATCACTTATCCAGAAATCGTTAGGATTGGTATGCGGCCATAAGATAAGGGGATCATGTCTTGGCCCAAAGTATGTCATCTCTATTTAATCTTCATATTCTTAATCACTTATGAAGAATCCATTTGCATTTATCTTTGGCCCCAAAGTCAAGGGTTGATGGTTTAGGCCTAAGTAAGCTCTTTCTATTGAGTCTTCTGATTCATAGTAACTTTCATCTTATGTATATCCAATCTCATCATGGATGGACCATGTGAACCTTTGTAAATAGTGAGGCCCTTGATAGGCTAAGCCAAGTTGCACCTCATCATCACTTGCTTCATATCCATTCTCCTCATCCCATGAGTTGTACCCTATTGGGGTGGAATCAATTGAGGTGTTTGGATGATAAGTTTTTGGAGGCAGTATGTTTACCATGGCAACTTGTCTGTTGCTCAAATTTGTTATTCTTAGGGTGTGATAAGGAATAAAATCAATGTCTTCTCCCAACCCTATGCTTAATATTTCCAATGCTGCTACAAGCGAGTCATATCGACCTCCGCTATAGTATCCTAAGCCAAATATGTTGGAGGAAAGCTAATATAGTGGCTCATAAGGCCTCATATGCCCCTGCTCATATACGCCAAGGCCATAGCCATGCCAATGGTAATTCTCAAAGTAACTTAGAGAAAACTCGAGATTAGAGAGGTAACAAACATTGACTATGAATAATTCATCACCATCCTCTTCTATATATGAAGACTTATGGGCACAGTCCAGGCTGACATAGACAAAATTGGTTTGGTTGGGAGGGATTCCAAGTGGAACCACCATTCCTACTAGTAGCCTCAAGTATTTAGGACTCCCTATGTCCTATGTAGACTCAATGATAGATGTAAAGGTAATGTTCTACACAAGGTATTCCCCTATGCATGTACTTGCAAATGTATTGATGCATGTGACATGGATGACCCCACGGATGATACTGGTGAAGCAGGGTGATAATCACTATCTTCATATTGATCTTGAGGATCTTCCTCTTCCATAGGACTTGGAATTTCAGAAATGGCTAAAATTGGAATTTCTTTGGGCCTTTATTCCTTAACTAAGGGTGCCTTTAGCTTCTGACTATCTTTTGGTTTTGATGTTGATGGTACTTTAGAAGCATTGATTGTATTGAGTGCACCAGGAGGTGTTTATGTGCATGGGTATTTTCTTACCCCTTTTTCTTTGTTATCCACTTGTGTGGTTGGGGATGAAGGTGGCACGTATAGGTGAGTAGAAGGGATCATGAATTATCTTAGAATTTCCACCTAATTAATGTATTTAAAAGTCTCTTCATCATCTAGAACCACATAGACTTTATTTTTGTGCACATACTTGACACACTAGTGAAGATATAAGGTACACACTTCATGGCCCTTATCCAAGGATGCCCTAAGAGGATGTTGTATTGTATAGCTCCTTCCAAGACATGACATATCATGGGGATGGTCTTGTGCCCCACCTTGATGAGTAGGACTATCATTCCCACAGTATTGCATAAATCATCATTAAAAGCTCTCATTGTGTAAGATCCTAGAATGATATTGATCTTGGGTATCTTGAGATGCTCTATTGTAGTTTTTGTGATGATTTTTATCAATGAAACTGTATCGATCAAAATCCTCTTGAAAGGTAAGTTATTGATGGCTGCTACAATGTTTAGCGAAGGTTCTAGTAAGGTAGCAAAAATTGTCTTAATATCATGATCATAGAATCAGATTACATGTTCCTGACATTCTTGCACTTGTCCCAAAAAGTGAGTGAATTAATTCACATCTTGCGGTTGAAGCTCAATTGTTCTTAAAATCTTCATTAGAGTCTTCCTATGCTTTGGGGACTATTGTATGAGCTCATAGATGGATAACTTAGTTGGAGTCGTCTATAGGTTTTGCTCCAATCTACTATGAATAGTTACCACAGGTCTCATTGGTGGACCTGAAGGTTGTCTTACCTTTGCCTAGGAGTGGCTGGAATGTTCATGGGAGCTACAGGCAATTGTACCTAGTACTTGTTGCTATGTTAATGATATCAACCATCCCAATGCATTCGTGGATAGGTATGTCAGCTTGAACCTGATTGACTTGGGCCCCTTGCTCTTGAGGGGCCTCATGATTGGGCAATGGGTTTCTGTATATGCCCATGTCTCTATTATTAGGAGCTAGTGGGTTGTCAACTTTGAGTTTTCCCACCTCAATCATGTTTTGCACTTGATGCTTAAACTCGATGCAAGCCTCAATTTCATGCCCTGGTATCCTGTGATAAGGACAAAATTGGTCTTCCCTATATCATTTTGGCTTAGGATGGCTAGGATCTATAAGAGGTATATCAGGGAATCTTATCCTTCTGGCCTCGCTCAATTTATTAAAGATTTATTGCATTGATTTTGTCAGAGGCATGAAATAACAAGGCGGCTTGCATTCTCAATTTCTTCCCTGATTGTTCTTTTGCTCATAGTTGACTGGTGGGGGATGTGCTTGATAGTTCTACGATTGTTGTGCACCCCCATCCTTGGGTGTAGCCAATATAACTTGATTGAATAGAGTAGGGTTGCCCTACTTCTATTTGTACTTTTCATTCTTTTATTCTTGTTCCACTCCTTTTTGTTTCAGAGTTTAATTTTTCCCTCATCTACTTTTATTTCTTCGATGAGCTTGGCTTGTGCCAAAGCTTCCTCAAACTAAGGATACTATTGGAGTTTTAGCAAGAGGGATATGTGTTTATAACAAATTTTGGTGAACATGTGAATGATCTCTTCTACGGGAATGGAGAATGATAATTTTGCCATGATTTTTCTCCATCTATTCCCATAATCCATTACTGGCTCATCATCATACTATTTCAAGTTAGCCAAGTCTAAAAGGTTCACCTTATTCTTAGCACCAAAGGAGAAATGCTTCAAGAATGTGTTTATTAGTTGTTCAAATTTGGTTATGCTATGCTTAGGTAGTTGGTTGAACCATTGAGTGGCAACACCTAAAAATATCATTATGAATGTTCTTAGCATGAGAGCATCATTGTCTTCAATATGAAAATAGGTATTGATAAAATTGGTGACATGCTCTTGTGCATCCTCTTCACCTTTAAAATTTTCTAACCTAGGCATATCAAAGTGCTTAGGATATGGAGGGCTAGGGATTGATGGGTACAATGGTTGATTATGTATCTTGCTCAATGTTGGTGAGTTCCCAGCTGCCTCTTGTTTCTCAAAGGTTTTCATCTTTTCAGCAAGCTCTTGAAATGCTTTTGATGCATGAATTTCCTCCTCTTGTAAACCTATTCACATTTTCCATTGAGGTAACTCTCTATCCATTTGATTTGTTCCATTTTCCTCCCTCCTATGATGAGACTCAGGATTGTGATATTGGTTTGTTATGTTTGCACTCCCCCCATTAGTTGGATTTTATTCATGATTTGGTGGGGGGTTTCTTTGTGGGCTATCTTGTCTAGTGTGCATTTCCTTAGGTTAGTCAGCATGTCTTGTTATTTGGTGGTTATCACCATTTATCTATAAATTGTGAAGAGCTAGCTACTCAGCTTGCTCTCTTAAATGCTACTCATGTTGGTGCAAGAGTCTTTCTCTTTGTTTCTCTTGTTTGAGAGCTTCCACTAACTCTCACTCTTTGCGTAATGCATTTTATAACCACATCATTTGATCAGTTTGCACTATCATAGAAGAATCATGTTTATCTAAATTTTTTCTTGTTGTCTTGACTTGCATATTTTGTGAGGGGGTTTCTGTTGTTCCTATACTCTTGCTAGTTAATGTGACTTATTTAGTGTATTTTTTAATATCCCTATGATCAGACTCCATGAATCTTCTGTGGGGTCGCTATGAGGTACCCCCAGACTGGGAGGTATGCTTCTAAGTCATATTTTGTGAGATTCCATATGTAAAGTTCTCAGTAGTTACAGTTCTTTGGGTTGGTTGAGTAGGAAATCAATCCAACCTATCTAGCTATCTTGTTTTCCATGGATGGTCCCGTGGGGTTCCATTTACTCCTATGAGGTCATTATCTACGAGAATATTTCCTTTTGCGTGAAGGTTTTCTTCTATATTATTCCCATGACTAGATGTAGCTCTAGTTTCCTGCTTTTCAATGGGCAGACATGTTTCATATGTTTCTTGTGAGTCTTGAGGTGTTGCAATTCTTGTTTGCCTTCTTGATGAAGATGGCTTGGTGGTAACATGCTTTCTCCATGTGTATGGAGATATGGTAGTCTCATCATCCCTATGTGAAGAATGGGTTTTAGAACCTTCTTTATGTCCATATGAGGAGGAAGCCCTTGAAGCTTCCTCACATCTTTGAGATGTTTCTGTGTGTTTAGAGGAGGCCCTTGAGGTCTCCTCATGTCTCCTTTATGAGGATGGTTGTGAAGCCTATTTTTGTTTATGTGACATTGTTCCATGATGTGGTTTCTTTCTTGGGGTTTCTTGAGGAGATCCCCTAAGGGTTGAGTTATCACCCCTTAGGCTCATGGACCTATGTCTCATGGTCTTATTTGTGGGTCATTCGATATTACTATGACTCTACCTATGGGTATGAATTATTTCTATCTCTCCCTCAACATCAAACCAAGGGTGTTTACTTCTTGTTTTGACCATATTGTTTTATGACTTGATCTTTTGATTTTACGATTTAGGAATGACCACATAATTCCAAACAAATGTTTATCTTGATTACCAATTTGAGTGTGCCCTAAACTATTTGATGTGTTGTTCTCTTGATTTATTTGCTCTTGTTCTTGGATTAATAATGAGAAGACTCATCCATAGTGACAATCAAGTACACCCATGCCAAACATTATTTTCTCAAAAGAACCTAGGGTAAACCACTGAAGACCCAATGTGGAGTTCGCCTAGCTCTTCCACTTTGAACTAATGATTGTTACAATAGTGGGAGATAGTTTGAACACAAGTAACTTAGTGTCACTCAAGTAAGTTTCCCAATTTGTTTATAGGAATCTCTCGAGGGAAAACCAATGGAAGGAGATGAATTCCAATGTCACTGGACTGAATTGAAGGTTGGTGATGAAATCCAACTCTCCAATGTTTAAATGAGACATGTGTATGTGGTGTTCATTTTAAGCTTACGTAACATAAAGTGCATCATATAGCAGCATTGAGTCTTTCTTATATGCCTAAGTGCAAAAATACATTTCAATATTCAAAAAGATGCATGAACTACTATGATTTGTATGAGGGAACTTTATATCGTGCAACTATGGCCTCTAGCAGGGCCTCAAAGCAAGAAAACAACATACAATGTCTAGCACGTTGGATCCTAGGGAGAAATTTTTAGGCATAAGTTGTTGTTCCTAGCAATACCTAGTGGAAAATTTAAAAGAAGATCTAAGATAAGCGAAATGCTTATTTCTTTCTTTATTATTTAAATTTCCAAACATAAATGTGCTTTAAGTTCTCTATTTTAAACATACAAAAGCAGCCAAAAATTTGTAAAATATCAAGGAAGCTATACCAACCTTTGATCCAGATCAAAGAGTCTATGTTTTGACCTCTACTACACTCCAGTTCTAGCCGTTGTTGACTAGAGCAATTGGTTCTTGGCTGTTGTAGTTCAAAGCGGCTAGTTTTTAGCCGCTATAGCTCAGAGTGGCTAGTTTCTAGTCGTTGTAGCTTAGAGTGGCTAGACCTGTACACAAAATTAAGTTATTTTTCTAGCAAAAAAATAAAAATTAGTGGTGGTCCCACCATGATCGCCATCTATAGTGACCCTAAGAACGCGTGCATCGGTCCCTTTTCTAAAAACCCTACTTGTAATGCTTATTTAAAATACCAAATATGAAATGGAAAGACAAGAGGAAAAAGCATATAATAAGACAAAACAAAAGACGGATCTCTTTATTGATATTGAAGCTTGGTTACATGTCGGTACCTCTTAGGGATACCCATTTTGATACTATAAATTACAAGTGGGTAAGGATTGTCCCTTCCATGAAGAGGTGGTGCACTTATAAAAGCTTATCGATTCCACACACAAAAATGTATGAGGGCTTACAAATGCCTCCTTCTCTAGGTTTGTTTCCTATAGGGATCCCTTTTGCTCTTGTATGTTGTAATTTTTGTCCGATGTACCTATGGCCCTGTAAGCAATGAAACAACAACACACTTTTAGGTGTCCGAGATTGCCTCCTCGGATGAGGTTGTTAGTAATCAAATAATGTAAGAGAAATATGATAAAACAATGCCATGAAATCATGTAAATGTATGCTAATTATATAAGAAAATAGGATAAAAGATGCTATGTCTATCTAAGCTAAGTCTACGGGCCACTTTCCAAGACAATGACTACTAAATAAAACCTTGCCCTCTTTGCCCCAAAGCTATGGGTCAACGACTATGATCTGATGTTGAATAAAGTAGGTATTATGCTCTTAAATTTTTCAAAGCTCTGTTGCACACGTGTTCTCAAAGAGAACTCTCCAGGTCTTGAAAGCACTCCTCAAAAAGGATATCTCTCTCTCTGATGTGATAAAATTTTAAATATTTCTTTGTGCTCTTAGGCTTGCACCTTTTATAGTGTGAAACCCTAGGTTTGTGTCCAAGCCCTAGAAATGAATTTCTCATGTGTAGTGCAAGTTAGCATGAGAATATTTTGTCAATTGTCTATATTTGAAGGCCAGTTAACTGAAATCTAACTGCCCACTTGAGTCTTCTATGCAAACTGGTTGTTAGCATGAGAAGCTTTTGTCCTTTATTTATGCTTGGAGGTCAGTTAACTTAGGTCTAAATGCAAACTCAAGTCTCCTATGTGAACTGGTCATGAAAAGGAATGCAAAGTCACTTCCACTCACCTTTATTGCATTAAGACTACCACTTTCACCCAAGATTGGACATGTTTATATGTAAACCACTTCTTATGGCTTAGTTGTTGTCATCTGCAATGGCTAAGATCTAGCTGCTGTCGTCTACAGTGGCTAAGGTCTAGCTACTCTAGTCTTGAGAAGCTAGAATCTGGTTGCTCTTGGCTTGAGCATATAAGCTTGAATGGCTTGAAAAGGCCCCAAATGAGTGGTGAGAACCATTGTTGATGCTTGGAAAGTCCAATATTATGTCTTATGATCTTATGAGTGTGTCTATGTAAGTAGCTCCCATATGCATGCCATGATTTAGGTGTCTACAAAAATAGCTCATATAAGTACTTTTATATTAACTAGTTTAAAAAGAACCATCACTTAGGAGCAAATAAAACTCAATAAGAACATAAAATATCTAATGATGTGGAATACCTAAAACTGCTATCAGTCGTAGTCACCTAAGTGCCTATCCATTACTCAGGCTAATAGGCCACTGTTTAGGGACTAATTACACAATATATAAAATAAATATCAATTTTTAGGCACTTCTAAGTATGTCATGAACTTCTAACACCATTAATGAATCAAACATCAATATATATATCCATCATACATTGGTATGTTGCACCACAATAACTCAAAATGGTGCCCTCAAACTAAGCCACCTCATGGGGGCAACTAACAGATAAAATTGGTGCTATTACCTCACTCAAAAAACCCTCATAAATATAACTCATAGTCTAGATGTTTAAGCCACCCTCTATAGGTCAAGGTAAAATTTGAAGTGACTCCTACAAAGCCCTAGTCATCAACCTTGTCTAGTGGTAGGATAAATATCGTGTCCTAGTGGGGGAGGGTTGCCTCTAATCTGGAGGGATCATTGCATAGTATAATATCCTTAAGAACCTTAAAACATCCTAACTCTCCTAACTTGTACTAACTACTTCCCACCCTAGGTGAGCCTTCTAGTGGTTTCATATCACTTTGTCGACTTGTAGGTCATCCACAATCGACTAAGTTATCATCAAGACACCATTGAATGGCCTCCTCCCTACCTTATGGGTGTGATACAACCTAAAATATATAGGAACCTATGCATCGTCTACATAAGCCAAGAGTCCAAATAGCCACCTAATAGCCAAGTGCTCCCATGCCTAAACCTATAGTAATATATTACAAACAAGGCTCTTTCCCCTCCTATATACCACCTAATGTAGGGTTCAATACAACATGTATAATATGAAGACACCCTAAAATAATTGAGTCTCATGGTCCCTCATTTGGGTGATGATATTGCTCCACCTTTAGTGAATATGCCTCTTGTTGGTATCCCTGATCGATAAACCATAGGTCATAACATAGATTATCCCTATCAATCTATCTATCATCCCTACCTAAAACATGAAATTAATGTCAATGTCATATCTCCTTAGCTAAAACTAAGGGTCCCTAGTCAAACTATGCAAGGATCGATCCTTATTCCAACTTCACACAATTGGTGCTTCTATAATCAACACCTTGAGGATATTATACACCTCCTCCAAATTCATTGATTTATCTCCTATCAATAGTAAATATTTAGCATACTCAAAATACCATCACTTTGCTAACGTAGTAAGTAGAGAACGATTCAGCTCTATATATGGCATGGTAAGAAAATAACCAATACCAATTGCATCCAAAACCACCCTCTCTATTATCATAATAACAACTACCACTTCTCTAAAGGTGGATGATATCCAACCTCATATATAAAATATATCTAGCACCTACATGCATGAAAAGCATAATCAAAATCTAATTTTGCCAAAAAATATTATCTTCATTTAACCTTGAATTTGAAAATTCTAAGAAAATTTGCCACTAGAGTGAATTTTCCATTTCTAAGAAAATTTGCATGAGCTTTGGTCTCAGATATGCAATATATCTAGCACCTACATGCATAACAAGCATAATCAAAATAAAATATTACCAAAATATAAAAAATATTAATTATCTTCATCCAACCTTGAATTTTCCAACTTTGATAAAATTTACCACCAAAGTGAATTCACCACCAAAACATGAATTCACCATGTTCTAGGGTTTTATGAATTCATTTCCTTAGGCTATAAATTCACAGCTTGTGCACAAATTTGCCATCTGCTAAAATCCAACCCTAAAAAGCAAAAAATTAAAAAGTTAGCATATGAAAAGTTTCTATACCTAAAATTCGGCCTCATCTAGCCCAATCACACCTCACACTACCTCTATTCTATGGATTGGATCCCTTGGTTATGTCATTTTGCAATTAGCTATGTTTTCTCCAAAACCCTATTTTCTATCCTTGAATGGTAAAAATGAATTGTTTTTACCTCCCTCTGCCTAATTTACCCCATCGGCTCAACATTTTCACTTTTCTATTTTTTTACCAACCTATTCAAGTCCATTTGGGATCACATAGAATCCCTTAGAAACTTGAGGGTGCATCTAGGCTTGGGGAAAATCAATTTGACCTTTTTCCTCTACATACCTTGAAAATTACCTAATAAAAATCCTACATAATTTTTGGCACCCCGTAAGCTAATTTTTGATATGTTTCATCTTGCATTAACCAATAAAATCTTAATGTATCTATTTTTATAAAAACTAGGGGTATCTATAGTTATTTTTAACACATAAACATAATTATTATTTTTAAATGCATAAAAAATGGGCAAATGTAGATGCCTAAAATCAGGTCACCTAGCCCAACCAATTTTAATACAAATCCATAAAAAAATTAAGCCAACTATGTCCTACATATCCAAAACCAAAATTTACAACTAAGTTAGGATCTAATGGAATTACCACCTCAGATTCAAATTTGCCATCTCAACTAGTAAATTCCTACAACTTGTCTTTTGCACCCAATTTTTGTCTCCCCTACCAAATTTGACATCCAAGGTTAGAAGTCATGAATTCATCGATGGTATATTTACATGTAACAAATCTATTTTAGGAACACAACACAAATCTCAACCCATCTACAACTACCTATAAAATACTGTTAACATCTCATGCAACTTCTAGTCACCGCTGGTGATAATCAATCAAGATAGTTGAGTCTTTAGTTTATCTCACTATCAACCTATCTAACTGGAGTTCAACTATCTTGATTTCTAATCATCTTCATGTGACTACCACTTATTATAATCAATAATAAATCAACATCCCTTAACTCGTCTTAGCTTGAAACCTCACCCCTCCCCATGGTGGCTTCCATTACCTATAAATTGGCCCCTTAGGATAGCATTTTTATCGACCCTCTACATATAATGATGTATTGATTAAATTTTCATTGGTAGACTCTGCAAAGCATCAAAGTTTTGTTGTACCTTAATTATTTATATGTAAATATTCTAAAGGAGGAATGTGAAACATGGCATAATGGTCTTGGAGAAGTGTCATTCTTATTCTTCCTTCATCTCTTATTAGCTTGCCATTTTATTTATAAATTATATTTTTCCTTTTGTTTGGATTTGCATTATATTATTCTACGTTTTTCTTTACTACTAACAAGTGTATTATCTAGTATTTCCTCTTTCATGCTAATTTGTAGGTTCTTTATGGGAGCATGTGGTATATCATGCAAATAATATGACCTCCTAGAACATTCTAGTAGTATCCTATGTTAGAAAACCTCAAGGCCCATAGAAAAATAATTTGATCCAAATTTGGAACAAGAGGTCTAGGTAACCAATGACTTATGAGACTAGATCAAGGAGGAAATAAAGAATGAATTTGAATTCTTCATAATAACATACTTTATAGAGTAAATATTGGGAAAAAATTATATAATCATAAGGCAAGTAGAAGAGTAGCTTTTTGTAAGGGGTGAACACCAAGAGGTCTTGAAAATCCTTATATCAATGAACTCAACACAAGCACAACAACATGGGATAGACTATAAAGATATGGTAAAAATAATTAGAGACATCCAGAGGAACTTACAAAACTACAAAGACCACTGAAATATCTATGAACACAAGTTTAATAAGTTTAATAAGATATTAAAGGATTTATTATTATTAGAATTCTAGGCATATTCAATGATAGAAAACACATCCTAGATGACAATATTGTATTTGCCATGTTCAACAAAGAAAATATCAAACCAATAAAGGGATTGCCTCTAAATTATGTATGAATTTGAATCCAATCCATGTAAAACTAAAATATTTGATGGCCATGGGGGTAGAACTATAAAAAAATATTTTAAATATCTAATAGGGGAGGCTAAAGACATTGGGATAGTGTAGTTGTCAAATGGTAGTAAACAACAAAATTTTTTGAACCTATTACTATAGAAGACTAGATACAAGGAGCCAAAGCACCAAGAGGAAATAAATTTTGTTAAGTTTCTAACAAAAAATCCCAATTTTATAGACTTTTCACCCAAGGATAGAGGTAGTAGTTGTTATTTTATGGCAATCAAGCTTGGCATCCCATGAAGTCATCACAAATGTAGTACCGCAACACTATCTTTATAAAAAATATATATTTTAAAGTAAGAATCATAAAATGAGGATAAAAAGGTAGAAGAATTAAGAAAATTCTAAATTTTATTGAATTTTTGAAAAAGTTAGAATTTGCTTGCAAAACCTACTTATTGGCTCAAAGGACTTATTTGCTCAAAAATGGTTTCGATTTGCTTAAGGAATAATTTGCTTCACTTGCTAAAACAAGAAAAATACTTGAAAAAAGTGAATGAATTACATGACATAGCAAGTGAATTGCTCAAACAAGACACAAAGATAAAAATACATGCAAACATTATGAAATCCTCCAAAAAATGATATTTTTGGTATTTTGTGATGCACTAAGCATTTTTAGAGCATTATGAGGTTATTAAAGGTATAATTAGAGGCATGTAGCATTTGGTGGTGTAACATATTGTTAAAGATACTCCCAAATCTTTTAATTTTAGAGTATATTACATTATTTGGTACATGCTAATGTACCACCTTGAGTACACCTTTAGGTTAAGAGTGTGTCTTAGATTAGAGTGTGAGTATTTACATCATGCAATGTAATAAATGCACAAGACTTATTAAAGTGTGTAAACTATTTAATAATGGAAAGGTGCATAGTAGTCCATGTGCACAGGTTCCCATAGAGTAGGAAAGTTAAGAGTATCAAGAAGAGTGAAGGCCAAGAGTACTTCATATGAAGAGTCACATTCCATTATATATGTGTCTATGTGTGTGTAAGTGGCACACTATAGAGTGATAGCATGTCGAAGTATGGTGTACTTGAGATCTTTATTTTATATCAAATTACTATTTTCATGAGCATTTGTTAATGGTATTTTTATGAGTAGTTGTAGAATTTTATTATGAGTTTTATATGTTTAAAATATTATCATTATCTTATATTTGACATAGTAACTTTGTTTTAGAATGTGTGGTTATTTTTCTTTAAGTATTTAGCATCAAAATATAATAGTGGTAGCAGAGCCACAAGGGAGATTGATAAGAGATAGGGAGAGCACAAGAGAGGTTGATAGGAGATAGGGAGATTTCATTTGTATAATTTAAAAGTTGAATTTTGGCTAGAGTATTTCCACAAGGTTGTAGGAAAACTCATGAAGACTAGGATCAACATAGATTTCTTTCCACTAGTTTGAAGAATAAATAATGAAGTTTATTAATTCCATAATTCTAGAGATTTGGATGTATTTAATTTTTGTTGTATAATATTTTGTTGCAAAAAATTAGCTCTAATAAATTAATATGCTTCCTACAATAGATAGAAAAGAATTTTACCTTCAATTTCTTGAAAGTCCTTGTGCTTTCCTTGTATAAGGATTAGTTTTGAGTTGTAGTAAAAGAGTAGACATTGAAGATTAAGGAGGTCCAAGAAAGAGGTACCATTGGATATTGAAGATTGAATATTTAGGAGACCTAAGAAAGAGTTCCCCATAGAATATTGAAGATTGAATACTGATGAGACCCAAGAAAGAGGTCCCCATAGAATATTGAAGATTGAATATTAAGGAGACTCAAGAAAGAGATTCCCAATGAATATTGAAGACTATAAATAGAATGAAGAAGAGATAAAGAGGCTAGAGGAGACCTATTGAAGATTTATAAAGAGGATACCCAAGAGAAGAGGCCACTATTATAGATTTGAGAAATGAGATAAGATATTTGAGAAAGAAGGTTGAGAAGGAGGAGACCCGAGGGAAGAGATCCCCATTACAGATTTAAGAAAAGAGATAGAAGAATGAATAATTTGTAATTCTAAGATAAGTTATTTAAAGCATATTTGGAAGTATATAGGAGCTCAATTTGGGCATCCTTTTGAGAAGCAAAGGAGTTGAGAGTTTTAAGGAATTTGAGAAGCATTTGATAAGAGAAAAAATAGATTTTTGATAGTGTTATTGGAGTAAGAAGAAGATAGTTTTTGGTAGAATTTTGCAAAGAAGGGAATCTACAAATTGAATTATTTTGGATAGAAATAGTGCAGGATGTTGGACAACAATTTGAGAAGAAAAGGAACTATGATTTCACCATTTTAGGTAGCAATATTGGTAAGTAAAAATGTGGCTATAAAAGTGTTTTATTAAAGCATTAAAAAAAGTTTTTTATTAGCTACATATTCAAACTTCATAGCCATAAATAAAAAAATTTAATTTGAGTGTATCAAAACTAAGGAATGATACATTATTGTCATATTTGAACCTGCAAAATATGACAACATAAAGTAGAGTTAAAAATTGTTTGAAAGGAGTAATACAGAGAAGGAAATATTACATAGGAATGTTGTTTTTTGAAATCCAGAGTAATGCATTATCATTGAATCATTTGGATATCAAATAAAGTTCAAGATAATACAATATTAAAGGTTTCTAAATATAACAAAATGAAACAACAAATATTGCAGGAGATAGTGGTGAGAAGAAGCCACCAAATAAGTGGCAACACTACCAAGCAAAAGTGGAGGAGCCACCATATTGGAGTGTATTCAATTGAAGAAAGTAGCAGAACCAAGAGAAGAATTGAGTCAAGGAAAAAACAACACTAAATCCAATCACCAAGAAGAATCCATTGGTTTCTAGAAGTGTAGCCACCTAGTTGAAGTAAAACCACCTAGTTGAAAAAGCTGCAAGTTAGAGAAGTAAAACCACCGAATGAGATGAGGAGGACATGCATTTTTTTAGTTAGATACTAGAGGTTGGAGGAGAAATCAAAAGACTCCATTCTAAAAATAATAAGCATCACCAACATACATAAGAGAGTGTGCAGACAATAGAGCATAGAGGTGACAACTAAACCATTCAAAATTGTAACAGCTAGAAGGAATAAAGCATTGGCTTCCATAGTTGTCAACAAGCTAAAGACCACACATCATTTAGTGGATGATAAGGTAGAAGAATCGTGTTGATAGTTGAGTGTTAGATTTTGGAATACTCAAGTACAAATTGAGTGTCATAAAAAAGCAAATAGTTGAAGAAGGTAATTCACCATTTGTAAAGACCATTGAGAAGACTTCTTCCACTTGGCACATCAAAGGAGGAACGTGAAACATCATTGGTGGAAGATATAATATCTTGAAGGAGCATTAAATACATTGAAGAAAGAATTTATTTTCATTCAAGCCTAAGGAATTAGTCTTTGGAGAAGAAAACTTGAAATAGAACGCAGGTTGTGGAGTTGAGAAAATCTCACATGAGAAAGTTGAAATCATTGCACATCCATTTGGAGGTAAAAGCTAGTTTGAATTTAATTTTCCATAAATTAAAGTTTTGTAGGAATTAGGTTATATAATTTTATTGATTAATTATATAATTAAGGAATTAATTATTTTGAAGGAGAGATTAAGACATCTTGAAGAAGAATTAAAACCTTGGAATCATTATATGCTATTTTTGAAAGTCTAGAAAATAATTGAAGTCTTATTTTATAGTTTTGGAAATTGATTTCAAGTTTTTGGAAAAAAATTATTAAAATTTGTGAAGCATTTTTATTATATGCAAATATTTTCAATTTTGGAGAAATAAGGTTTCTTACATCAAATTAGGAATATAAAATTTGCAAATACACTTTACAAGATTTTTAAATTTCTAATTTTGGAGTTATAAGGAATTCAAAATTAAATTAAGTTTTTGAAATTTAGAAACCATACTATTGAAATTTGGGAGATAAAAGGTATTCAACCTAGAGTTTTGAATAATTGAAACCTTTTGTCAAAATTGTTGATTAGGAAGAAATAAGGTAGTTTCCTTAAAGAGTAGAAGTTGAAGATTATATTGAAATTGTTATTTTTAACATTAGGGGGATATAAGGTAGTCTACAAGTGTTATCATGACAAAAAACAAATTATTTATTTCAGAATGTCAACTTCTTAAAGGTCCTAATTACACTTCATGGAAAAACAAAGTGAGGTCAATATTGATAGTAGAAAAGCTTTGCGATATTGTTAAAGGAGAAAAAACTAAACCTACCAAGAAGCTAGAGAAATCCTAAAGTATGAATAAGATGAATCAAAATCACTCATGATAATAACATTTACAATTAAATATGATATACAACCATACATTAGTTCAATAGTAACTTCCTGCAGAATCCTAGAATACTTTAGCCAAGATATTTGAAGGAATAAATAAATCCACTATCTTGAATCTTTAAACCTAATTGCATTATCTAAAAGTTAATAGTGGTGAAAGTATAGAATTGTTTCTAATAAAAGTGGAAAATATAAAGGGAAAATTGTTAACCTTAAGAGAAAATGTAGAAGAATAGTTTATTTTTCAAGTTATTCTAAGAGCACTTCCAGAAAGCTACAAGCATCTAGTCACATTTTTACAACTGCTAAGTAAAGATACTTTGTTTGATGTGTTAGTTAATATACTACAATAATATGAGGTAGATAATTCAATCAAAATTAAAATGACTAACAATGCCTTAGTCTTAAAATATAATCCGCAAGGAGATATTGCTTCATTTTTAAGGAACAAATCAAAATGGGATAATCAATATTTTCAAATATGCAAAAAGAGAGGACATACTCCAAATTATTGTAGATTCAATTTAAGAAATTACTATCAAAGGAATAAAAAAAATTATGGAAGCTAATCAAATAGTTTATTTTGACCAAGACAATATCAGAATCAATATAGACATGTTGGAACAAAATCTACCTTTTAGTGTTTGTTTAAGACTTTGCCAACATTGAAAGACTAGGCTCAAATTGAGTTTGTTTGGTTTGATCTTCATAGAAGGTTGGTTCCTTAATTTTTAAGAGAAAAGGGATAGAGAGAAAAATGTAAAAGGGATTGAAATATAGCTAATGATAAGAGAATAAAGTGGATATATATTAAGCAACAACAAAACAATCATCACAACCTTTTGCAAAAATTACAATAGAACCCAAGACATAGAAACTAAAACCCCTTTGTGAATACTTATTTAAACACAATATGTTCTTGAGGGTAATTGCAGATCTAACTAAATGTGATATAGAAATTTAAAGTAATAATTAATGCATGATACCTTCACTTTAGACTTAATTAGCAATAAACAATCATATACATACTTGTAACACCAATGAGCTCAAAACCAGAATGGATGATATTTATTAAAATTTTTAGTAGTCTGAATACATAGCCTTGTAAAAACCTAAGAGATGACCATTTTCTTAGGTCTCTCATTCTATATATAGAGTTTTACATAATATAAAACTAAAATTTGTTACAACAAACTACCCGTAGGCTCATTCTGGTAAAGGAGTGATTGAAGATTGAGATCTTTCTTGTTATAGAGATTTTCTTTGAGTCATGAAGCTTTTAACTGAAAAGGTTAAGGGATCATGCACTTTCATTTTCCAATGTTTATTGGCATCGTAACTGGTCAACACACAGTATAATAGCAATTGGCAGTAATAGGGGTTGGTCAATCTACACAAGGTTGGTCAATATCCATAGTGGATGTGTATAAGTAAGATTTACTCCATAAAAAAAATTAACATTTTCTTATGAAGTTTTAGGGGTAATTCGGACAGCCACATTACCTAGTCACATTACCTCCACCATCGTAATCCATTCCACTAGTCTATATTCGATATGAATATGGCCTTCAAATTCAATACAAGAAACCTATGCTTCTCTTCTTTTTTCTTATTGTAGGGATCTTCTTTGAGTCATGGAGATTTTAATTGAAAATGTTAATATCTTCTTGTTGTAGAGATCTTATCAACCTTCTTGTAGACATCATGGTCCACTTACTTGTCAAAATATCATGAAATCATGACTTTTGGCTTTCACTTGCTCCTTGCTCTCCAAAATGTCGCACTGTCATGAATTTAGCCTCTGCCTTAGCTTCGCTTGTCAAAATATTATGAAAGGATTTTAAATGCTCCTTACTTTCCAAAATGTTATGCTATCATGACTTTAGCCTCCACCTTAGCTCCGCTTGTCAAGATGTCATGAAATCGTGACTTTTGGCTTTCACTTGCTCCTTGCTCTCCAAAATGTTGTGCTATCATGACTTTAGCCTCTGCCTTAGCTCCGCTTATAAAAATATCATGAAATAATGACTTTGGGATTTCACTTGTTGTTTGCTCTCCAAAATTTCATGTTGTCATGGTATTTCTTTACACTTAGAAAATTGAGGAGAGTACCCTTCTGGTTTTCTTGGTTGTGGTTATTTTGACCAACATTCTTGGCACCTCCTGGGGTAATTCTCGTTAATTGAATAACGTAATTATAGCCTTTATCCAATGGGAAATGGAGTTTGCAAAAAGAGAACAAAAAAAGAAACATGGAAAGAAAGTAATGATACCACGCAAAAACAAAAATAAATTTGAGTGTGATCAATCTTCCAGGACTCTTCAATGTGAAATTCCAGCTTTCTTACTCTCTGAGGTAAGAAGATTTCTCGCACACTTTTTCGTGCATTTTATTTCTTTTATTTACTTTTACTTTTCCCTTTATTGGACAACTTCTCAATATAAGTGGCACAGGCCTTCTTCCAAGTTTCTTCACAGCATCCGCTTTTCTTTAAAGCAGTTAAGATAAATACTCCAATCCTTCCACCTTGTTATAAAGACAAACTCTTTTACTTGATACAACTACATTTAGGTTGAGTTATTTAAAAGATATCTTTGAGCCATGCTAAAAAGATCTTTTCTTGAACCTTGGATCTCTCCTAACTATCATTTTTCTATGTATTATCTAAAGTTAACTTTTTTCCAAACGACTTGATCTTATATTCTCGCTAGAGATTTGATAATTTGAGTTCCAAAATTTAGCATACCACAAATATTCAACCACAGAGTAAAGTGTAAATTAATTTTTTCTTTTGCTCTCACTTCTCTTGATGATCTGAGATATCTACAGTTACAACTGATGTCATTGAAAAAGTTCTTTGGGAAACCACCTTGGCTGTGGGACTCCACCTTTTTACCTTGAGCTCTATATCTAAAAAGCTATTTCCTAGTGCAATTCACCAAGGACTTCTAATTCTGTTGGCACACAGATACTCTCCTTGGTAATGGCTTCTGACTTGAGCTCCAAATTTATTTTTCAACCCTGGCCAACATACTGTATTAACTTTGGAGAGGCAGGATGCAGAGTGGCTCTAGATTTCAGCACCACCTTGCTAAATGGTAAGATTTTCTATTTTCTATCGTTATCATCTTCTCCTTGATAACTCGCAGCTCACTTTCAAAGACTTCAAACAACTTGCTTCCTCTTTCTGTAATTTATTTTTTGTTGCGTGATTTAGACCTATTCCTCCACCTTTCTTCATTTTTCTAAAGGAGTAGCTTGATTTAACTTTTGTTCCCACTTTGGCTTCTCACTTATATACCTTCTATGACTTCATCCATTAGCCCTTTCAGTCACTGTGGCTGCTCTACTTTTGAGGAACCTTTCTCAGGTAACGTTCACACTACAACTGATTCCCATGAAAGTTTAACACGGCCCACTCTATTTCCCGCATTAGAGCTTTCTTCAATACATATTCTTCAGAGTGTGGTCTCAACCCCAATTTATCTAGAGTCATCCCGTTTCTTATGCCTTCTGCATTTGGAACAATCAGAGATCACAATAATTTGGGTTCAGTACTATCCTTTCCAATGTGAATGATGAGGGCAAGTAATGGAGGAGCCTCACAACTTCTGTCACAGCAGAATTACAGCATTTCCTTTTTTTAGCTTCTTGTAACAGGACAGGATTGAGCTATAGAAGATGCACCTCAAGGTGGAGAATTGAAACTCTAACATAGGTCTGTGGAGGAGAATGGAGTAGTGGTATAGATATTTTCCATGTTTATCTATTGGGAAGGAGACCTTGTGGGAGTCTGATGAGGTAAAGGTAGTGGGTTTTTTTAGGTGAATGGAAGGGATTTAGAGGTGATGATGGGTTTGATAGAATGAGATATGGTCCTGGCTTTTATCCTTAAAATGAGAATGGCAAATCCTTTTGGAATGAGGATAACAATAGTATACTGGTTATTGATTTGGGGATATTTACTTTGATTTTTGTGACTCAAAGGCTCACCTCAAAGACCTGTGTAGGCTTCCTTATTAGCTTTGTAGTCTTTTTTCAAAACATTCTCACTGGGCTACTACCATGGTGTTTTCTCCTCCTTTCTTTATGCTTTTTGGGGAGGCTTTCTACTATTTTGACCACTTTTCAATCATCTTCTCATATCAGATGTTTCTTAGAGCTTCTTTCTCATATATTATTTATCCTCTATTTTCTTCTAGTTCATCCTTTCACTTGAGGTTAAGTTCATCTCTAATTTTCATGGTTATTGCCTCAAGCTGCTGCTCATCTTCAAGATGATTTTCTTAGTTTATTTTCAAAGTCATATGCCATTTTTTGTTTGAGTGGATAATCATGACTGATTTTCGTGTTTGATCCTGAAGATAAGACACTGCCCATACTTTCCTTTGGAACTTCTATATGACTGCACTCTAATTTCTTTTCCCTTTTCCTTTTATGTCATTTTAAAAAGTGACACTATCTATTCTGTACAGACTCTGCTCTGCACACTGCACCACTCTTTATGGTGTTCATCATATTTTATGTAGAATTTTGTTCATTTTATCCTGATACCTAGAAGCTGTAGGCTGTGTCACCACATTTACTATGTCAGATTCTACATTATCTCAATCTCTCATCTCTCTTTTTCTTTCATCTCACTATGATTTGTCAATAATCTTATGATCTGGGTTTGAATTTGAGCTGCATCTCATTAAATATAGAATTGGAAGCAAGTGAGGTAGTGCAGCTACATCTCTCTCAACATGTTTACTCATTTTGATCTTCGTTGCTATTTCTACCTGTCATTACCCTTCATTAAGAGGCTGGAATTGCTTGTTAGTTTTATTTAGAGTGGCTTACTTTTTAGCCAAGATGATTATCAAGATCGTATTTATCTTGCAGTTTCAGCCACCTTATTTTTTTTCTTAATAATTCTGGATTATCATGATATCCTTGATATAGTTACCCCTTCTGGCACTAAAGCATGAGTAACAGTGGAGTCTTCCTGTGCCTATCCTAAAACAAAATAAACTTGGGAATTCTGCTGGTTTTATACCTTCAGGTAAAATACATTTGGTGATAGTAGTGCAACAAGAAAGAAGTCAAAGCTAGAGCTCTATGATAATCTCCCAGTTAGATGAACAAATTGGTTTATGATGTCTTAGGTTCTTTCATATTATTAGGAATTTTGGCATAGGCTTAGCACAATTTGCATCAGTCTGAGAATTCTACATTAAACTCATAGCATGCACCTCCTGGTTTGAGATAAATGCTGTCCATTCATGATAAATAGGGATGTTCTCTCCTTTGGCTTTTGGATATGATGGGAATTTTGTAAATGTTTACTTAAAAACAAAAGAACTACAAACCCAGATGATGAATAAAGATTGAAGAGCTTTCAGGCATCCTTTGCAATCTGGAAAGGTCCCACATGCAGTTTATGGCTGAGTGACATAGCTTAATGGAATAAAAGACAATTTGTTTAATTTAGGAATTAGCTTTTCATAGAATTTAGATTGAGATGCATCATGTTAATACAACTTACCACCTACGTGAAGATAAGTATTTTAACATCTACCACAAAGTTGTTACAGAAAATATTTCTTGTTTTGAAATTTGGATAGGGAAAATGGAGGATTACAGATGAACTTTAAACAGGGAGTGTCATATAGATTCAACTGATGAAAGTCTTATTGTTTGCAGAAACAGATAGTACTTGACAGAGCTAAGCCGGTCAAAAATATATGAGGAAATTAGATGTTTGGCATCTCAGTGAAACAACTCAATTAACAAGATCTATCACAGTGGTCTTCCTAGTGGGAATTTCAACTACTTTGTTTTTGACATCAAAACTATGTTAGCCAGTTTGGATTAAATGGTGGGTAGGTGAACCTATGTGGATAATGTACCTAATAGAGAAGGAGTGGTAGGGTAAGGTGCCTCCAAATTCAATGAGACATTTGTAGTCAAGACGAGTAATAGCATTCCTAGATTTGCTCCTCGGTCCTTCCATATCAAGATTACATCTATAAGATATCGTCAAGATCCACAAACTTTCTTCCTTATTGATCAGTGTTATTTTATTTTAAATGCACAGATGGAAGTTAACATGGTTGAGAAAGTACTTGCTTGGTATGATGGTCATTAAAATTCATGACCTTAGGAAAATCTAGGCATCTTTGGAAAGTTGCAACTTTTTAGAGATCAACAAAACATGTGATTAAGAAAATTGAAAATACAAAATGAAGCAGAAAGATTTGGAGGTTGGTGATATAATCCTGTATGTGCATGCTTGTGCTGCAATGTGATGAAATTAATTACAATTGATTTATAATTATGGTTGGCAATGTTTTCCAACATTATTTTAGAAAATTGATGGATTTTTGTCTGTGATGCCAGCCTTTATGTATTGCTACTAACTTCTAGTTGTCATTTTTTATTTAGCTTATTAATATGTTTTTCTTATATCCTAATCCAATAAGATATGCACTACTTTTGACCTTATTTAATATACAAATATAGGGTGATACCTTAAAAATGTGCTCTATGATCCCTGAAATCAATCGGCTGCTTAAAAACCTCTGATCGTGGTCTCGACGTGAGGCACTACTACCCAAAACAAAACAGTTCAATATAAAATTTTACTACAAAATATATACGTCCCATACGGCACTTACTACCCAAAATTTTTAAGTCCGACATGGCACTCCACCTACCTAAAAATATCGTGTCTAATATGGCAGCACTGGCTTGGCTCTGGGGTGTTTAAATCATGACAATTTTTGAAGGGGCCTGAGGTGCAAGTCATACATTTATGACATTGTGCCTGCAGTGGGAGGCACTCGCTACCTCAAAAGTTGTGAATCACACACCCTTCGGAGGAGTGCTTCCTGAGTGTCGTGTCATGCCATCATGAAATTGTGCCTTACTTATGTACTTTTGCTACCCAAAAGTCACAACCAGAAAATTTCTCTTTGAAGTGGGTTCATGTCGAAAATTCATGCAACTGGGCGATATTTGATATAAATTTGAAAAAGAACATATTTGAGCATAGAAAAAATACATAAAAATACACAAAAAGATGGTACAAACTCAAAGAAGGTAATACAAATTAGGTGAAGCCATTAATGGAATGTATTTATTACAGCCCAACACGTTTTTAATCAAGAGTTTATGGCTACTTATTTGGGTTATACTGGAAAGGGCTAATCCCATAAAGTATATCAAATCCTATCAAGTGGTTTCTGTTTGAGACTTTCCTATTCTCCATCTTAGGACTAAGTCTCTTACTTTGAGTTCTTAGGGTGGTTTTTATCTAAACCATCCCTTCATTGTGACTATATGTTTTTGTAGTGATTATAGGTCTATCATTTTCTATTCTTCTCAGCTATAGGGATCTGACTGTACCTATTTTCCATCGCTTGCTTCTCCTGTCTCCCGGGATGATCCCAATAGCTTTAAAAGGCCGGCATCTCGATGGCGCACCAGGAGTACATGGCCTCTTACCAGAAAAGATAGAGACAGAAGATAGAATTTTTTTATCAATTTATTTTTAAACACTTCTAAAGTTTAATTTATTTGAGGGAGAGAATGCCAACTTATCTTATTATCTTTGCAGAGTTCAGCTTGATCTTTATATATTCATTTGTGAATCAATGAGTTTGCTTCCTTTGAGGGTACATTTTTGAGACATATTTAATTACATCCTGTATATTTGTAAGAAAATATATCATCTTGGTAATTTATGAAGCATAAGGCCATTGTTCATGACTAAAGCATCTAGGATGACAAACCTTGTGATTAGGTTTCCAAATCTATTAGTACTTCTTGGTCTACCTTTTTATGGGTATTGCTTCTAACTACTTAAAGAATTTAATGGTTTTTAGGATAAGTTATGTTCTCACGGATGAATTTTTCATTTGGTTTTATTACCCACATAACTAATCCTCATTGATGTGAAATTGTTCTTCAACCTGATGATCTTTGTATGTGTAATGGAGCATTTATTTCTCGCCAATATACTTGATATTTTTGGTGCCTCTTTATGATTTTAAAAGAAGAAGTAAAAAATTACTCTGCCAAAGATGCACCTAATTTGATGATCTCTAAGGTGGTGGTTCTTCCTGTAGAGAATGTCCCTCCCACAGACTCTCATGAATGCTATTTTTGTTCTTCTAAACATACATCAAGCGATTCCATCCAAGTTTTCCTATATAGTCTTCTCGTAGCTGCAAGTGTGATTTTGAGCTTAAAATCTATATCTCCTCTGATCGAAAGTTTAATTTACTAGACATCTTCAAGTTTGAAAATACCTAATAAAATCATCCGCCTAATTGAGTTGTCTGAAAGTTGATCTTCACCCGATGCCAGTTATCGTTTACATGCCACATATTCTCGATTTGTTTGTTTTATGAGTTCCTGGCATATTTATTTTACCTTAACTTGTTTACTGCATTATGTTGTCACATTATTGTATTTTGGCACCACCATTTTTTGTATCACGAAGTTCTCTATAAGGATGAACTTCATGTTGCAGAACACCAGATGATAATTTTATTTATGATAAGAAGGCCTAAACATTTTTAGGGACTTAATTATGGGTATACTCATTTTTGATGAACCAAGATATTTCTTCATGTCTCATATATTTTGGCCTGTAAAAATCCAGGTCTTTCTTCAATGTCACTTCTTCTAATGCGAGTACACTATGTTACTAACTTTGTTCTCATAGCATATAAGATGTCCTTTTAATAGCTTAGTTCATACATAGGTGATTGAGTTACATGGTTTTTGATTTGCCAAAAACATTAATTTTATTGCATTTAATCCATTTAATATTGTATCTTTTAATAATTTTGAGTTGGTAGTAAGCCTAACAATTTGTGTAAGTTTGATATGAATTTACATATTAAATTGTTTTAGACCAAAAAATAACTATAAGCCCTTTGCTGAGGAGGAAGTTCCAACTCTGTGATTTCACCATTCTGCTCATGCTGATCTAGACCTTGAATTATTTTTATCCATGCAAATTCCTTCTAAGTAAGTGTAAGATTTCTTAGGTTTATAGATATCCAAAATCCCTCAATATTTTTCCAAGATCACCGTAGGGGTGTTATATGATCTTTTTTTTCATGAGAGAAAATTGTCATCCATATCACTATTATTTTATTTATGAGTTACCTAAAGTTACAACTATGGCTCTGGGAAATTTTCCAGATTCAACAACCCAAAAGCTATCC